>JAOEHY010011558.1:0-38117 GCA_025447955.1 Psilopsiagon aurifrons
CCCTGCCCATGGCAGGGGGGTTGGAACTGTATGATCTTAAGGTCCTTTCCAACCCTAACTATTCTATGATTCTATGAACTTGAGACAAAAGGGTTACACAAGGAGCGGATAAAGGCAGACTGCAATAGATCGTATTTATTAGGTAAGTGCACTGAGGTAGTTCCCAAAAAGCAAACAAAATACCCCAAAGAAAGCCACACTATTAGCTCGCAAATCCTATAAAACCCCTTTTGGCTGAATAACCTCCTAAAGATTAACAAATCATAGAATGGTTTAGGTGAAAGGTAAGAAACAGCCAAAACCCTGTATTCTCAGGAAAAGTGAGAACATCAAAAGAAGAAAGTGAATGTAAGCAGACGAGGAGAAATCTTCTAACAAGATCTTAAAAACATATTAATTGCCAGTCTGATGCAGAAAACAGGAATGGTACCTGATATACATGCACACGGGTTTCCTACATTATGATCACATTCTTTCAGGTTGCAGTTTCAGGACAACAAACAGAAGAGGAGTAAATGGGAAGTTTCCACAGCAAAAAGATTGCAGTGCAATTACCTGATTTGAAAGACGAATCAGAAGATGAAAATAAGACTTACTCATGTAAAAACTCTCAGAACTACAAAACCCAAGCAGACCATGCAGCTCTGCAAAAAGATTGCAGGACTTTCAGGAGGAAATGCAGGGGAAATTCCCTGTCAGGGACTGCAAGGTGATGCACCTAGGAGTAGGGGAAAACTCTTGACACATACATAAAGGCTATTACTTTAGTGATTTCCACTCCGAAACAATACATTACAAGTGCATGGGATCATTCTTTGAATATACACTTAGTGAAGTCAAAAGGAAATGGGCATTTAGAGAAAAGTCCAAACACTCCATGCAGAACTCAGAGTTAAAGGTGAGCCCCGTTTTTAAACAGCATCCAAGGTTTCATTCTTCCTATCTGAAAAAGGATTTCCTATAATTCAGAAATGCATTGAAAAGGTGTCAAGGACAGTTGGACACATGTAGAAACAAGGAACATGGACTGGGATTCTTTATATTAGAGCAAGAAGCAATAAAAGGGGATGCAAGAAGAGTTCAGGAAATTGTAAAAGCTATGCAAAAGGTGAAAAGGATGCTCTCACTGAGAGTGTAACATGGTAACACAGTACCTAGAAGGCACCCAGTGAAAATAGCAAGTAGAAAGGACAAACACAAAGTAGTATTTTTTCCTATGTAATTAAATCATGGAACAGATTGCCATGAAGGTGTGGTGGAAGCCAATTTTTAAAAAACTGTTAAGAAATTGAATGGAATTTGGAGAGCTGTTAATGGCACAATGGTCCTGACAGAAGCTCTGATTTAGGAAGTCCCTAAACCACCGACTACCCAGAGTAGGAAACATCCTGGTGGAAGGAGAAAACAATAAAAAATCACACATCACACTGCACCATTCGCCTGTGCCTTACCCTCTTTGAGCAGCTTCTGATAGCCATAGCAAGAGATTGAGTGCATCACAGTTACACAGACTTTGATTCACAGCAACTGATACATCATTTCATAAAGGCTGTTTGCTGATGGGTTGTCACTGGCATTTTTCTTGCACACAAATGCTATACACAGAAGAATGTTGGACTTCCTGAGTGAAATGAAAGTGAGCACAAGGACTACAGCTTACAGCAGAATGGGAGCAGAAGAGTGAATTCAACCTAAGAGGTAGTCACTGGCTCCATGTTCAAGGCCTTAGGAAATTATCTTAACAGATCCAGAGAGATCAGAGAAACAGCTAAGCTACTAAACAAAATGTACTGAATTTTCAGATTGAACAGTTCTGGATAGTAAGTAACTGAATCTCTGTCTAAGATAATGAAATGTTTACAAGCAAAATTTAAACATTAATTTAAAATTCACTTCTTAATTTTCTATCTTGGTATTACCACACATGTATGAAAACAAAGATGCCTGCACAACTTTGAAGACTTGGCAGTCTATGGTAGTAGAGACAGTTTCTGATTATTCTACTACTTAACCAGAGACATGACAGCATTTCCCTGATAACCATTTATAATGTAGGGTTATAAGAGATATATAAGATTTCTAATGAAACACATTCCAGTAATCTTTCAACACCAGAAACGTAAAGCTGCTGGCACTGAAGTATCAAGTCTCAAAGTGGTTGCTCTAAAAAACACTGAATCTGTGCAACAGCTTGGCAGCAAAAGAAGTGAGGACCTGAAGGCAGCAAGTATTATTCATGCAAAAATAGAACAAACACTGGCATTTCAATATTGGATCAGTATCCCCTCCCCCTTTATTTAAATATCCACAGGCAAGACAAAATGTAATGTTTTGGCTATAAGCACTTTTCCCCAGACATTTGTTCTTGCTCATGTATAATAAAAAAGCCTCTTAAAGCAGACAGCAATATTAGCAGGCCAAGCTTCAGTGTTTTTGCTGAGCTTTTTTATAAGAATTTTATTTGTAGGAGCAGTAAATGATACTGGAAATAACTTACTAGAAAACATTAATTGAGAAAGGGACATTTAATAAATATAATGCAGCTCTTGTCATTAAATTCTTATATTAGATCCTGTATTATGTTAAAAATCTCTTCTATCTTTTGTTGTTCTTTGCAAAAATATATCAACCATACTTTTACATACAAGGTCTGGACAATACATCATAAGAATGTACAAGGGACTGTTCCTGCCTGTCATAAAAAGGCTCACTACAACTGTGACTCATCCTTAAATAGGGACACAACCTGAAGTTCATAACTGAGTTGAATTTGGGTAGGGCACAGGTGTAGTGTTTTGTCTTTACAGGTGCCTTGAAAGCCTGAGGATAATAACAAACAATGCAAAAAAATATTTGAATCAGCAACTGGAAATAAGTGACACGCTCATACAGAAAGTAGAATGAGTATTAGCTCAATCCTCCCTGACAATAGCCCTCAGCAGCACTCTATAGAGCATCCTTTCCAAATCCAACACACATTGTCTTCTGAGACCATCACATTTTTTTGCTATAATGCCATCTTACCATCCTTTTTTAATTAAAAATATGTCTACTGAAAATTATTTTACAAATGAGCTGTAAAGCAGTCATCCTGATTTTTGGACTGCAGCTGGAGAATAGTTATGTGAAGGTACAGCTCTTCCATATATTTTGTTTTGAATTTTATTTGACAGGTTACCTCTTGCCATTCACCTGCATCAGTGGCTCCAGAGCAGCTGCATATATGGTTTTTAAGGAAGCATTTAAAGATGCTTGCTGCTTTTTGATCCTTTGGCAATGACTAAGTCTACAGGGCAGGCTACCTCTGAGGATGACCCTTTTCTCCTCTACAGAATCAGTATAAATTCCATATAAAAGAAATATAAGGTAGATCTAAACAGAATGATCTGATCTTCGCATGTTTACAATGCTTGAGTCTATATCTAATTCCCTGACTGGAGTCACACTGTCAAAAATACCAAAGTCATCACAGTTATTTACTCCTAAATTACATAGGACTTTCTCTTGAGCTTTACAGATGCAGGCTCTTCAGTTTTGGTTAAAACAGTCATCACAGCAGCCTATGAAACTACTTTTTGCAGGCAACCCAGATTCCACAGTTGTCTCAAGAAGTGGGAAAAGTCATGCATAATTCAACCACATCAAAGAGAATATTTTTTTTTCTTACTGGAAAGTATTTAAGCATGTGCTCGTCTTGAAGGATAACAGCACACTTAAAAGGAAAGGGGTCAAGACCATCTCAAATACTTGACTTTTCAGATAACTAGTACATTGCTGAGTCAGGTGAAAACTGGACAGACAGTACAGCATGCCATCAGAAATGAAAGACGACAGGAAAATAAGTGGTATTAAAAGCTCTTATTTGTATGTTTGCATTTGCTCATACATGCAGGTTTTCTTCGTACAATGTACACATCTACCTAATTTTTCTTAATGAGTTCATTAATATAATTCTAATTTGTAAATTAAGGAAATGTTTTTAACCTTTGAACAAATTTTACCTTAAGTCTAAAATAAGCAAGCGTACTTTATGATCATCATATCATATTTTGTATAAATTCATTTAGCTTATAATAACCTGGGACATAACCTAAGAATTCAACGCAAAAAATCATTGCACTCATTAAAGATATATAGAAAATAAACATTTTGACAACATATATTTTGCACTCATCATTTGTTTTTTATCCAACCTTACGTGTTGGGGCAACGAGCTAGAAACTGTTACTTAAACTGGAATTTGTGCCAGGAATCTAATTCACAACTTCTGAGTCAGCTCTCCCACCCTCACTGGATCTCCAAGCCTCAAAGTAACATAGTGTGCACTTACCCTAATTAACTGCTTTTATAGAGGCTGTGGATTTCAAAAACCAAAACCACAAAGCACTTTCTTTTAGCACAGAGAAGGAAATACAGACACTACCTTTTATTCTTTCCTGAGAACTGCACGTTACAAATGGCTGAAGAATAGTCTCATTGCGTCGGGAAGCACCTGTGAAGTTATGACTCCCATCAAAGGCTGATTTTTGAAAGACTCCCTGGTCTGAGCGTTCCTAAGGGAAAAACAGAATCACACATTGTAACAAAAATACCTAAATGTTCAACAATGCAGAAGATCTGCTATCGCTACAGACACTGCAGAAACACATTGTAATGCAATGTGTTCACTGTACATTACTTCCTTTCAAAAGAGAACTTGAAAGATATCTTCAAAATTACTGTCTGTTTTGCTGACCATGAAATCAGACAATATCTAAGCAATAATAATCACTAAAGATGATGCACAAAAATGAAGACTGGTTTGGTTTTTTTTATGACCCACAACTGGCTTCATTCAAATTCTCCATCTGGGAGGGCAGCTTGTGACATTGTCAACACAAGAACACGGGCAATGCCAATGGTATTTTTCTGCCAGCCAGCTGGTTCCCTTCTTTCAGAGACTGAGTGCATATGTTCTGATGATCACACACTAGAGCAGCTTTGCAAGTAAAGTTACACCAAACTCCCAAACGCAGGTCTTCTGGCTAGCAGCTAAACAAACTCCTGTCACACCTCTAGTCAGCTTTTCTTTTGAGACACTTCCCAACCCCCATACATGCCGTGTCGCCTAATTTATTCTCCTGAGCAGTTGCTCAAAAGAAAAAAGGGAGGAAAAAAAAAATAAATCACACATTCTAAAACTAGGACAGCCCCGGAAAGATGTTTCTGTACTTGTTATTAGGGAAAAACAGAAAACCCACAGAGGGGACTACTATGGATAGTTTTCAAAATAACCTTTATAGTTTCTGTGATTTTCTATTTGCTTTTAAAGGGGCCTCCAACTGGCTTCTATTTTCAAACTGCATGTTCATTATGCCAGCAAATGATATGCTAAATATATCATTCCTTAAATCTCATATAGTCACATCTCCAGAAGAAATGCACGTACCTAACCCTTACAATTTCCTTGTAAAATGATACAAAGGGTTTAATCCATTGGCAAGTGATGGCCTGTAAACCAATGCATAAGGACAGTGTGTTACACCACCCTGCAACCTGCCTTTCAAGCTGAATAACAACAGCAACATTAATAATAATGGGATAATAACAACCAAAATTAATAATAAAATGGCAAAAAAAGCACCTCAGAACACAAATCAGTGCTGGAATGCTCCTGGTGACAACACGGCTACAAATGTAGTTCTAGTGGACGGAGCACATGCAACATTTTCTCCTCCTTTTCAGTGCAGCATGAGGTACTTGAAATAACTATTTTGAACCTCTGTACAGAAACATACCACACAGCCACTGACAATTATGTTTCTCCTCTCTACCGGAAATTCTTTAGTTTCCCTAAGATACTTGTAGCTAAACTAAGCCCTGCAACATCCCAGCCACTACTACATGGGAGACTTGTACTCAGTGGGACAGGGAGCCTTAAATTAACATCCACAACAAATCTGCTTTTCCAGCTCTTTGATAAATGACACAATCAATATCCTAACAACTGATCAGTAACCAGCCTAATTAGAGTATTCAGCTTATAAAACATAGCTGTCATGGAAGACCTCCATTAGTGTCCTGACCAATAAAAACAATAATGCATTTCTAAACATATTCTCCTTCTCCCAAGCTCAGATGCAGTACTCAGGGAGCTGTTTTGGGGAAAGGGAAGAATGGGCAACAACCCATTTCTGCTATGGTCTCTAGGCTCAAATGGAATTACAATTGAACCTAAAAACTACCCTATAAAAATTAAATGAATTCTATTCAATCAAGACTTCATTATGCATTCTTTATAAGGCATGAGTCAAGATTATTTACCTCTTTCATATATCTGGATAATATACAAAACTATACACTTAACTATAAAAAGCAGTCTCATACCTTTATAAGGTCAATCTGATGTTTAAGTGCAAGTTTTTCTGTTTTGAAGTTTGCCTTTTGTTAAATGAAGACAACTTGGAGGAGTGAGCTTTATTTGAAGGAGAGCTACCTTTCCGATGTCATGAGTGCACAAGAAATATAACATACACTTCATAATTTTTCTTACAGCATAACTCTATTTCTCATGGAAAAGGAAAGCAAAACTCCTCTAACACATTCCAAAATTCTCAATGAATATTTCTCATATTTCCCTGGCACGATTGACATCAGTGAAGCTTTTGCAGAGTATCCTCCCAAAGTTTGGCCAAGCAATATACTTCTAGATCTATTTCTCAGTCAATCAATCAATGATGGTAGTAAATCAAATAGAAAATTAGCAAGAGAATATTAAAAGTTAATGATACTAAAATAGACCTGCATTCTTTTTTCCTGATATTTTATGCAATGCACCCACAAACATGATTTGTTTTAATATCTTAAAATGTTCCAGCAATCTTTATTAAATAAGAATCTTGAAATCATCTCTTGGAATTCTATAAAGGGATTTCTTACAACCTTTAAATACTCCAAATCCACTCACATATTTTTATTTTAAGGAACTGCACAGATGTTAAAAAACTACCAAAATTTTACTCTAGGGTCAAAATTAAAACTGAGTTGGGGCAGCCGCCATACAGACACACGTCTATGTGAGATGAAGAGTGTGCACATGTGCACGAGGTCTAGAAAACATAATCATTAAAATTTCTTTCTCTTATTTTGTTACCTTACTTAAGCAATTTTTATGGCAATCAACTCAGAAACCCATCCTGAAGGGGTGGCTTTAACTGACCAGGGAAAGTAAAATATTAAATCCTTTCTGGTCAAAAGGAAAAAAAAAGAAAAAAGAAAGAAGGTGGGGGGACAGACTAGAAGAACATACACACACACACACACATACACACACAGATAACAGGCAACTTTTAGCATGGCCTCAATAGAAACAGCAAGACCAGGAGACATCAACAGGAAACACTCCAGGAAGTCAAGAATTCATTCTGCCAGGTCTCTGTGTGACCCATACTTCAGCCACCATATCTCTTGTAAGAAGAAACACTGAGACCAGAAAGACATTCATCTAATAAATGCATTTACTGCTTCACCTCTGTCTGCACCTCTAGTCTCCTGAGAACTACCAGCTGGATCCTTCCACGAATATTCCCCTCCATGGACATGGAGCGCCTCAGTGTTTCCATAGCTTCATGATTTGACTTGCCCAGAAGTGACTCCCCATTTACTGCAACAAGCTGATCATTTACTCGCAAACGACCATCCTAGAAGCAAAAAATAAAACCAAAAGGTTAAAAAAAAATATATTATTAAGCAGAAGTGCTACATACAGGAAAGCATGATGCAGGCAATCAGATATTACTTCCTAAAATTTAAGAAACAAGAGACTGCATAGTACCAGAAAAAACTGTGGCCATTAATTGGCCTTTTTTTTTTTTCCTCTTTCTATTCTACTTTGGGAAGAGTTCATAGGGCAATTGCAAACACAGAAGTGCAGGCACACACTGCTGTTTTTCTTGCATATACAATTTAATTCATATCAGTTCTAAAAATAAAACAGGAAAAGAAGCATTTGGTTAGTTAAAAGGACCCACATGATAGCTGTTAGTATCTGCAGTGCAAACACAAAGGAGTACTGCAATGTTGTTTTCCATGCATTATTATCTGCTATTAGGGCCTGGCAAAAAACAGCTCCAAAAAATTCGTCTTATAGCCTCACTAGTGTCTATCTTGTCACAATTACCATGCTACCATATGGGGTAGTGTTCTTGGTGCAGAACGGTTGAGGCTTAAGCATCCTTATTTTAATTAATGCCATCCAAGTATTTCAACAGCTAAACCTGCTGTCAGTAATAAAATTGGGGTGGAGCCACATCAAGTAACCTATGCTTTGAAAAAAAAAGTCATTCAGTTTCAAGGCCAAGGTTAACTGACATTTGTGGGTGTAATAAAATTGTGGACACTGCTATTTTGTGACTCAGGAGTCCTGGTGCTGTTGCCATTAATATCTGCGATTTATTTCTTTTCATAAAAGCACATGCCATAAACTTTTCTCTCTTTAAAAAGAGGATAAGGTCTATTTAATTAAGAGACAAGAATTTCTTTTTAAGCTAGTCAAGTTCACAATTATGAGGTTGGCATAAGTCCTCGAAGAGAAAGAGTAAGAAATTGGACACATTCAACATAGAAGGGCAGTAAAGAAAGAATGGCAGGGAAAGAACTTGGACAGAAATACATTGCTTAGCTAAAACAAATCCGATTCATTCATAGGCTCACTACATACTCTCCATAAAGTATTTGTCAGAACTATTTACATATTTCATGCATTTAAGTAATAAAAACCACATACATTTTTTGATTTTTATTTTTTCTGTCACTAAGATTTCAATTAACTCTTCTGCTATTGCGGCCAAGTTTAAGTCATTGGTGCTCAAGTAAGTTACAGCAGCAGTGACAAACCCAGCTTTAGTATGTGTTATTTTCGTTGGAACTGGATATCATCATTACTATGGCAGAGTACGAATAGCCACAGAGCTGAAGAAGAACAGCATATACTAGAATCCAAAATAAACTGAGACAAGAAGATGGAAAGACAGAACTGGAAGATGAATCAGTAAGTGAAGGAAAATGAAGAGAAATAAAACTTTTCTCAGGAGGATATGGGAATAGAGGACAGGAAACAGCAATGCCATTTGGAAAAGATACTGAAACCTCTCCCACCTCTTTGCTGAACATTTCATGCCAACTTAAATTTGCACACAGCCAAAGTCAATAGGTTAACCCCACCCTTTCTCTACATAAAAAATGATGCCATCACACATGCTAAAGTTTAAGGAGAGAAGAGTTAACATTGTTGAACAGGGAGTTTTATTATTTGCACATGTTGCAATTCCTTTGTGTTCTATCAAAATCTGCCGAAATGAATGGAGCCATTCATTGCAACAGGAGTTTAAGGAAAAAAGAATTTATTCTTTTTGAGTTTCTGTAAGACTTTCAAAATTTTACAGGTCCTCATGTCTTCCTTCTATGGTCCCACAAGTTACTGGACTACTTTTTGTCCGTTCTGTGGATGAACACCCATGTATGAATATATGTTAAAGCTTCTTACTAAAGTATATACAAATACAATGTCAAATGCGTTTTGTCATGACTACCTCTACTGACTATGTAACTGTCCCGAACACAATGTGTGCTTTTAAATGAATCACTGCAGCCACAGAAAGCCCAGAATTGGCCTGATATTTGCCTTAGAATACTTTTGCATGAGACTTTGTGTTTATTTATATTTTAATAACGTCAGTTCTTAAAGAATTTCTTTAGATGCATCTCCCTTCTTTCCACTCTGTTACATGCTCCATTTTAATGCAAAACTGAACTGGAATTCAACACTTCAGCTATGATCTGAAGAAAAAAAAAAGGATGCATGCTTTATAAGCGCTGATGAACTTGCCAAGTCACCTGCACAAGGCAGGTCGGAAGACAGCTGAACGCTGTTTTCACACATGCTCAGGTAGAACTTACTTCACAGAAAAAACTTCTGATATATTAAAAACTGAAAAAGAAAAAAATAATCACAATGTCTGGACGGTTTCCACTCATAGGTTTTCACATCACTGGTGATATGGCCTGGTTTAGAAGCCTTAACTGCAAGACAATCTGCTTGGCTTAAAACAAAGTAAATGTTGTTTTAACATGTTTTAAACTTTCATCTCTGAAAGGTAGGTTCTTTGTGGCTTCCAAGTAGAAAAACAACATTTGGCACTTCAGCAGAACGGTTTTCAAATGCCATCTCCAACACAGCAAGTGAGCTAATTTATTAAAGGATGAAGTTACTGTTTCCCTTGCTCATTAAAAACAATTATTATTTCAATGGAGACTCACAGCAATGGGTAGCACCATACACCCCATGGCTACCATATTCAGGCAGTCAGCCACAAGACTCTCGCTTTTTACAGTAGAGCAGAGAGATGTAATACCATGTTCCTCGTGGAGTTTTGCTTTTAATTGAGGCACACCTAGTTGTTTCCCTTATCACACCAGTGACATTTCTCTTAGAAGAAATTTCTTAATGGCATTTACTGGAATCATTCCATCCCACACACACTGCACACAACAAGCAACAGCACTCAAAAGCCCCCAGGAGCTTCAAGCTACACCATTTTAGATTTGAACAAACACACACATATAAAATACTCCACTATTTTTTCTAATAAATGCTCTGCTTCATTTCAGCTGCAATAGGCAGCAAATACCTCACCATCAGGAATGCATCACAAGTGAAAAGAAAAGCCAAGACAGCTCAAGATGAACATGAAGGCTGAAATCCCTAAAGTTATGGGGGAAAGATGATGCATTTAAACTCAGTCAAATGTTTGTTTTCTTCAGATGAAAGGCTCTGAATAAGTATAAATATCAAGTGTTCTAGTAACCTCTTTATCTTAGGGACGATAAAAAATATAGACAATTCAAAGTTGCAAAAGGAGGTTAAAAAGGGACATAATGGTTCAATCAGCGAATTCTAAATGGAGAAGTGAGAAGAAGTGGAAGAGTTCTCATGTCAATGACCATTATGATTTCCTCCTGTGATAGTTTCCCAAGAAAACTACATACATTGAAAAGCAAATGCACATGTCTAAATCTGTAATACCCTGTTTCAAAGAGTTAGAATGAATAGCATGGGAAAATGCTCTGGACAACTAACAGCTGGAAAGAAAGGCTTTTAAAAAAAAACCCACCAACTTCCTAGAAGAACATATTTAAAATAAGGACAGCAAGGACATCTTTAAATATTTACACACAAATATGTGCACATTTTGTAACTTGATACATGAAATTTTATTAGTTCCTAATACCCACTGATTATGTTCTCTATAAAGGTCATTAGACAGGAGAAAGACAGCTGCTCTCCATCCACATGCAACAGTTAACTGTGGTTCTTAAGACACTGCCAGAACGACTGCATTCTGTGAGTACTTGTAAAAAAACACATCAGAAAGATTCTCTCAACAGTGCTGGGCAAAGCTAGAGCCCCAGCTACTACCTCATTTGCTCTGAAGCCTACACTCAGATGTATTGCTACACAGCTGCAATAGATGAAAGGGTTATAACAAGGCAGAACAGAGAACAAGTCGTAGGACCATAGGTTATCATGAAACAATGATCTTCTGGCCATGGTGACTATCTGTGTCAGTTGCCTGTTTACTTTGGTGGAGCACAGAAATCCTGCTTTGTTAGCATGCAGATTCCTCAAGCCAAGCTTTGGAGTGACTATGGAAGAACAAAGAATGGTAAACATACAGAGCTATAAAAGGTTGTTTCATATGTCTATGATGTGACAAGTTAGGAAGCCAGCCCACTCATGCTGTAAGAATAGGGCTCCACAAGCTTTGCTATTCAAAATACTGAGTTTATCTGCGGCAATACAGACTGTCACAGCAACTGGTGTGGACAATCACTGAAGAAACACAAACCTGGCAAATCAAGGAGGGCAACCACATTTTCTCAGTAAAATGGGTTGCAGTCCATAGCAGACATGCACATAAATTGAGTTTATCCAGCCCTAATTTGTCCAATCATTCCTTAACTCATTTCTGATAGACAAGTAGATGAGCTTATTTCAGTTGTATTTTAGCCCTGAGTTAACCACAGTCAGTATTCCGAACTGCATACACTAGGCTCAGTTATACTTGAGAAGATCTGAGCTTTGAAATAACAGTGGGACTAGGACAGGTAAATAATAGAAGCTGGGAAGCATTAAACATCTACGTCAAAGCTAAATTTTGATTATTGCTATTTACTAGCTGCTGTAAATAGGTGATGGTGAAAGTTTTAATGCTGTGAACTGTCTTACTCAGCAGGCTGATGTCAATAGAGGAATTTACAGACAATGAATTAAAAGGTATTTTTACAGAAAAGAGAACAGTGAAGAACTGCTGAAATAGCACAAGAGAAAAAAAAATACCTTATGGATCCACAGAAGTTAAACATAGTAGCCCTGAAAGATTAACACTCTGGTTTCTAATTTCAAGAAAGTTCCATTTTCCAAGTTTTATTTGGAAAAAAACCTGCAGTCAATGGTTTTTCCTAAAGATTACAAAATAATTCAAATACTTTTTAAATCATAAAAATGCCCAACGGTCCTTGTATAGTCCTTCGAGGGAGCAGAACAATTCAAACACTTTCATTTACTGATTTAATATTACCAATTCAATACACCTCAGGAATAATTGGTAACCTGCATAACTGATGGAAGGCTCAGCCAAGTCACATTTTTATTATAGTGGTAAAAGATACTTGGAATAAAAAAAGAAAGAAAATGATGAGCTAGCTTTTAATTTGCGGCATAAATTAAACTCATGTTCCTTAACCTCACAGAATTGTCAGTTTCTACTTTTTTGTGAAGAAGTTTATCTTTTGATTGTTTTTTGTAGGTCTGCCTGTATCACTTTGGGAGGACTAAAATCAGTGCAGATAGACAATAAACACAGGTATCTGCCATTAAGCACACAAGTTTTTGCATGCGCCTCTGCAAGCTGTGCAGAAGCTGGGAGGCAGCCTTTCTTCATACCCTCATCCCCTTATCCTTCACCTTTCTCCCCATTTCCTACAGCACCCAAATGCCCCCCAGAATTTCCACCAATTCACTTTCCTTGGGCAAACACTACCATGCACACCATGAGAATCTTGGGACAAACAGTAGATTTACAGCCCACCTAAAGGAACGAACGAAAAAAAGTTGTTACCTCCTAGCATTGACTGACATTCAGTACTTAACATAGAAACATCAGAAATTTAATGCAGTCACCATCTGATGGGTTTCTTCCATACCTTAAAAGCAGCCCCTCCGTGAATAACTGATTTAATGAAAATCCCAAGATCAGCTCCAGTCTCCCGAGATTTGTTGCCTTTTAAGCTCACACCAAGTCCAGCAGATCCAGAATCATTCAGAGGAATCTCAAAGGTCAACTGCTCTGTGGTTTCTGGAGAGAGAATACTGCAGTTTGGCTCTCCTTTCTGTTGGAGAAAACGAGGGTGAAAATATGGGTGAAAAGGGGACAGAGACAATGGATGAGTTGTATCCATAGGTTCCTAAGATAAGGAAGGGTCCAGTTTTCCAGAAAGTAGTTTGAAGAAACAGCCTTATTACCAACAATACATTTAGCTGACATTTTGTCACGACATGGCTTAAAATGTTATTTTGAATTATACCCACAAATATGCATAAATAGAAGGTAAAATAGCTTAGTTCCACATGATATGAAACTGATGTTGCAGCAGAATATAGAAAAGATATTTACTTTAAACACAGCTGCATTAAAAATGTAAGCCATAAAAATCTCAACATCTTTACATGCAGCTCACAAACTGTAACAAGAGTTGTACTATTAAATCCCACTCCCTTCTGAAAACTGAGATTCATCCTTAAGAATTATCCTTCCCTTAAACCTGTCTACAGAGGGAAGTTGGTGCCACAAAAGCAAGGGTGAGAAATGAAAAAGCAGTAACTTATTCTGCATTAACTCCCTTTGTACATACTTTTAATCCATAGAGGTTGCTTAGGGCTTTTTTTTCCTCCTGGTATAGGTCAATCCCACAATTTTTCCTAGATTAGACTGCTGTTTACAAGACTGCCAAGTCAAGTAGCCAAGTATCCAAGACAGGACTTTCTCTTACTGTACACCGTATGTGCAGTTTTGTAGGGTTGTATGTGGTTGAGGGGGTGAAGGTTTGCCTGTTTTGTTTTTTTTAAGTTAGAATAATGAAAATAAACAAAATCAAATTCTTGTCTGAAATATTCAGACTGGCACTCTACAGAAAAAGCTACGACAGGAGACCTACTATGGAGTAAAGCACTCATGGAAGGCATTACTAGAAAAAGCCTTATGCATCACACCCAATTTTACTGCACTCTTCCTTGCCCATATAAATCAAAGACAATTCATTAGTTTATGCTTCTTGTCATTCGGATATTTTTTATTCTTTGTAACAGGAGTGTAAAAAAACTAACAGGAAAAAACAACATGAAAAGGAAATACAGAGACAAGCGCAAGTTGAAAAAGATGACTGGCGGCTGCTTGCAAGCATGTCAAAGTCTCATGTTAAATTATCAAGTACAGGCCACATACAAGGAGGAGGGAGGCAGCTGGGCCAATCCTCCTTTTACCTAATGAAGGATTGTTAACAGGGGCTAAGCTGCATGCATACAGTATCAATGCAATTGCCAGCAAAGGTAGCAGCAGTACAGATATTTTATCAGCAGCCAGAGTATACCCCTATATTCATCTATAATGTGGTCTGATCAACAAGAAATTCAGAACCGAGAGCAGAAATTACTGTCCTGAAGCAACAAATGAAGTAACCACTAAGTAAACTTTCATTTATTTCAGCTGCCCTTTCACTGATGAGAAGCAGCCACTGGCTAGAGGAATCGCATGAGCCAGAGCGCTAGGACTATAAACCTCAATCCCAGTACAGACCATGTTCACATTCTTCCTGGAATGTAACTGCATGATATTAAGTAACACAATTTGCTTAGCTGTGAAATAAAAATGACATAGCATCAACACTGACAATTGTCTTGATGCCAGCACTTGTCTCCAGTATCTGTTACTCATTCGTGCTTTTGTCTTTGTTCGCCAGTAGACAATTCTCAGTTACAGATCTGTCACTTTCATTTCTTAGCTGTGGATATTGAGACATCATGAACACAACTCCCCAAAACGTACAAATTCATAACTACTGTGAACAATACAGAATTATAATTTGTAAACACTCCTGCTCTGACTTTCTTCAAAAGAATCAGTGTAAGGAAAAAGCCTTGCTATTTACTGGAGTTCTAGCAACAGCATTTTGCATTTAAGGTTTTAGAAGAAAGATTTTGTGCCCCATCTTCTGTTTTTCAAAACACGCATATGCTTGCCAGCCAATTCACAACTCTTAGATCAGAACTCTGCTCAAATGGAACATCCTGTCCAGATCTGGACAGATGCTTTTCTCAGTGTCCCCACCATGTGATGTCTCCTGCAGCCCTTCAGGACAGTCTAGTTTGTATTACTTTCCTGGCGCCCAAAGCAAGCACTTCTTGTGTGCTGCAGCTATTTTTCTGCTTTAATCCATGACACCTGCACCAGACTCTTGCCCCTTCTGTATGTCAATATTGTGGTTTTGTCTTTCCCAGGACTACAAGGAAAACAGTGAGGGGGCTTATTGTCACAGGACATACATCTAGTTCAACACAGTCCAATTATCCTGAAAGACCCTCTTTTTCATTATATTCAACCTTACTATAAGATCTAGAAAAAGCTGATTTAAAAACAATGCTGAATAGTACTTAAAAGAATTTGTTAACCATGAAGGAGGTGAATGACATTTCAATGATTTCACAGGGTTGGGCAACAAGAAAGGAGATGCACATCTACAAATCACTGATGAATTCATTATCGGACCAAGTAAACTCAGTCTTTATTCCCTATACATTTTCATTTGCTACTCATTGTATGGCATCTGACAGCAAATGCATGGTAGTCAGTCTACAACATCAAGACTCCCTGGTGCAAACACAAGATTGAAAACTTGTCTTTATGGGAGTATGGGAGAAGCAGCAGAAAGGAAAATCAGATGAGAAATAAAAAGGGATGAACAGAACCTAGAAAAGCTTGATTTCATCCTATACTTGCTAAATGGTCTCAAATTATTATCCTGATGATAGCGCTCTTCCCAAGGAATGCATTTTTACTAATGGCCAAAAGAGCTCCAGCCATCCTTAAGTTAACAGCTCATCAATTAACTGCTTCATTTGGGCAACTAATTTAATGAATGATGGTCCCTGTTCCTAGAATATGCAGGTATGAATATTAAATGCTGCTAGTGACTCATACAGCTGGATTCCTACTGCCTCTATTTCCCTGACTTTGCTAAAAATCATCCCAAGACATCAATACTTTACAATAGAGCAAGCATCATCAGCTGAATTATTGTCTGGTAAAGGGAAGTCCTCTTCAATACACTAATGTTTGAATTCTGTTAGAAATATTTCTTACCTCAAGATTGTTCTAGAATCTGAATTCACTCAAACATAGAATGAATGAAAGGAGCTACAACACAAATATGTTTCTAGCCCAGGAAACACTTAAGTTTAATGCTGCAAATTCCCCAGTCAACAATCACACAGTATATTTTCCATGACAAAGTATCACATTTCAGCACTTCAGGAATTAAATGACAGTATATTACTGAAGTTATTCCCTACTGCAGACATAGGTAAGTAACTCAATGGTGTTATGATGAACAAGAAATTTTGGCATAAATCAAAGTCCAGACAGCCCAGTGACAAGACCTCAAGATGGCCAGAACTTTGATGAGGCCTGGCCTGTACTTTTACTTTAAGATGGGTACACTGAAGACAGCAAAAGGGCTTTTAAACTCTTAAGTATTAATAAAACATACTTAACAGCATAATAGGTTAAAGTTAAAAAAGAAAAAAAACAACCCAAACCAAAACCAGCCCCCCCCTAAAGAACTAAACTACACACACACAAAACCAAACCCTCCTCACAAATCCCCACCAAACACTTGAATAATCAGTCTCCACTGCTCATTTCGTCCTTGCTACTGCTCACTTTGTCCTTGTTGAGTAGGTGCCTCCTTCAAGCTTTACTAAATCTTAGCCTGTCATTTTTCAGTGGCTTCCTCAGCTGCAACAAGCTCTGAAAAGTCCCCTCTAGATATGCATGTTTCTCTTTCCAGTTGTCTTTGCAAGTTAGTGATGTTTGCTCCCTACTATTTATAGGGGTCTGCCAGCCTCAGCTCCTGCTGCAAAGCTCCCTCTTGGTTGCACTATCCAGCATTCTATCTAGATAGCTCCTGAGCTCTTTCAACTGCTTGAGGAAGACAATCTCCTCTCTTTCTCCAAGTGGCTTCTCGTGGACCAAATGCAGTAGTCAGAAGTCAAAGAGGCAAATGTGTCTGCTTGCTGTCCATACAGCTGTTAAACAGAATGGAGCAAACAACCAAACAGGCACCATTCCTCACAAGGAAAATCAGAACAGGAATGTTTTAATCTACTGAGATACCTGCATGGTACTTCAGTAAAATGAATTCTGACATTTACTGAATCATCACAAACCAGATGAAAACGTTTGGAAGAGTTTATATGAAGGTGAAAGAATACAGAGTTCGCTAGATTTGGGAGCAGAAAGCCCTAATGATATGTGCTAAATAACATTCAGAAATGCAGACTGAATTTATTCAGTCTTTACTCATGGGCCTCAGGATACGTTCAATTAATTGATATTCTGCCAACGGTTTTACTTAATTTTTAGAAGCACATCTATACCTCAGGTCTCCAATTTTGTAATTAAAAGGCTGTAATAAAAGACTCTTCAAACAACCTAAAACTTTACTGGTATATAATTTTTGCCTACAAATTCTCAGTATTTTAAACAGTGATAAAATACTTTTAGCCTTCTCTTATTCCCACAGCACACAAAACCTGCTCAGTCACCAGTACAAACAGAATTGTAACCTTTGAAAAAAGTACTCTGCATTGTTTTCTTTCCCTTCCTACTTAGTCCCTGGTTATATCTACTCAATATTGTGTCAATCCTCTGTCTACCCTGGGACACGACTTTCAATTAGTCCTTTTATTTAATCTTATGACGCCTGTTCTCATTGACCACAGTACTTTTGATCTGTGGATTTATGATAATCTAATGCATATCTCTCACTGGAAAGGTTGCCTTATTTATCCCCATTGTTCTTCTGCCAAAAGAGAAGCTTACAAAAAAATTAGCTCTCACTTAAGGCAGGAAGGAAATAGCATTTGTTTAACACATCAAGAGACCTCTCAGTACCTGTCGGCTGCCCTTGACCAACACACTATTATGGTCTCTCAATATGCTGGCTGCCCCTTGCCTGGCTGCTCATTTCTGATAAGAGATGCCAACTCCCTGGAGTGTCATTCAGAGCCAAGAGCAAAAGGCAAGAGACCCAGGAGGGTTATTTTCAAAGGCTTATGAAGGAAATAAGACATTTACATGCTTTTGCAATTATTTCTGAAAAGAAAAAAAGGAAAAAAATATCTGTAAAAGTTAGAGAGCTGCATTTAAATTGTGGCACCACTTAACTATTACTGACAGAAAAGCTTGAAAAAGTTCTTTCTGCAGAAAAGCAGAAAAGATGGTATGTCCTATCTGTGCTATTCTCTGTGTTCTTTCCAAGATCTTAGCCACAATTAAGAAATACTTTGCTGACAGCTCAGTCATTTACTCACTATAAAAATCTACACTGTATTTACAACAGATATATAGTAACACTCTTGAAAATAATGCTCAAAGGTAACGTACTGCTGTAATCTTGTTACAATCTAGTAAATAACTGAAGTCATTGCTGCGTGTATTCATCTTTAGCGTTTCTGACAGATGCTTTCATATTGGCTTCTTTAAAATCATCTGTATTCCATACTGTAATAAAAACTAAATCGTCACTAATGGCACACCCTGCTAAGACAAAAAAGCCAACAGCAAATCCATGGAGATATATTATACTGTACTTGGATACTTTTTATATTAACACAGTACGCTATGAATTTGTGTCATATTAGATAGAATGGTTCTGGTTTGAATTATGTAGACTCTCTGGAATTACAGCTTTGAAAACTGACAAAACTATATACAGCTCTTCATCCAAGAAAGATACATCACATTTCACTGTTTACTATTCAGTGTCAGAGGACAATTCAAAATCAGAGATTCTCAAGTTTGCCTGACATGCCTATTCGAAATGCCTACAGCTAGTTTTACCCAACAAAATGGTGGGTCTTTGCAAAAGTGTTTTGTAATTTGATGTAGCACTGCTCTTTAACTTATAAATGCAGTCTCACTTAACCTTTTAAATTATGTAACAGTGGGAAACGGAGGAAGAAGAGTTAACTTGTTCAGTCCTCAATCAAAGTATGCCCTACCGTGAAAACACCCATTTTCATCCCACATATGGGGTTAACCATGTACTTAAGCACCCTACTGAGCAGGATTCTTATGCAGTTAATATACCTTGCCATTTACATCCTAAAGTCTTATCACTCACGAAGATGGAGGACTGTATGGTATTTTCAGGGTGAATTTAGGATTGTTGTTACTGAATACCTTCAGAATATATTTCTGGCAAGGAGGTCACAATACTGATGTACAAATCCAACTCTTTAGTTGACTTACTGGTTACTGTTTTAAAAAGAAGAGCAAACAAAGCAAAAAGCAGTGTAAAATTCTTTTACGTCTACTTCAAACACCACATGCACACATTTCACATTAAGTCAGCCTAAGAAAACCTTTCTCATGGATTCTAAGGCAGAGAGACTTTGAAAAATATTCATATGGTACATGGAATAAAACCGGTAACCCTTGTAAATGGCCAGATACTACAGTTGCCAGTAAGATTTAAGAAATGCCCAAAGACTTAGGTTTTATTAAGCATAAATACTGTAGATCTGGATAATACATCTAAAATGTATGGAGAAGCAATTTCTGGTAAGAGACAGACTTTATATGCCTCCATTCTAATGTATACATACTTCTGATTTCATAAAGTGGGCTGCCAAAAAATTTTGGACAATACCAGAGCTGAGACTCATGCTATCAAGTAAACAGTTTTCATTTCCCAATGCTCTGAGGTAGGGCTCCTCAAATTAGGTTTTGGCAGTAATCCTATAAGCAAATACAGTATCTCATGGTATGAGTAACATAACATTATGCTCTCTCCTTACTTCTCTCCACTCTATTTCTTTACCAGGAGGCAGAGCACCATTAGAAGTTCTTGCAGGCAATAAGTGCCATGCCCAGAACTTTCAGACCATCCTTTTCAGGTTCACTGTATTGGCTGGAAAATAGGAAGACTGAGGTCTGAAAGACAATTCATTGCTAGATCATAACACTGATAAGCTTGACAGCGAAAGCAACAGCGGACCAGAAGTAGCAAGGTCTCTGCAGCCTTGAAAAGGCTAATTACCACTATTCACTGAGAAAAGCACAATAATTGTGTCTGCTGTATTTGTAGTTATATTGGCACTTCACAGCACATGAGAGCTCATTCTACATTTCAGAGTTGTTGGATCAAGTTTAAATTAAAAACAAAAAAAAAACTTTTTAAAGATACCTGAATTATACAAGCAATTTATTCCCCTTTGGTAAGTTAGGGAGTCCCACTAAAACCTGGGATAAAGGGATACTTTCTGCCATACTTTCTGTTCGCTGTGACAGGAAGGACTGTCACATTCCTTCCAGACCATGATCCTGCACTGATTTTTATAACGAGCACCGTAACTAATCAATAAACCTCAGTGCACAGTTTCCAGTACTCTAAGCTATAATGAACTAGTAACCATCTTCTGAAATAGATAATGAAAGCTGGAAACCTTTGAAGTAGCTGTACTACACCATGTTTTCACTCTACAAAGATACACTCGTGTAGATACAACCTACGCTAATTTCTCAACTATTCCAGATAAAGGAAACCTACCCCAAATTAAATTCTCCTTCAAAAGTTCTTGAAAAAAACACCCCAACAAAAAAACCAAGACTTCTTAAAGCTACACAGTTTATAAAATTATTCAAGAGAAAACATGTCATGTGTGTTCACAATATCCTTCTCTTCATTAATGCAGAACAATTCAAGAACTTAATCACGTATATGTTATTAAAAACCAGTATATATATTTTCCTACCCCCTCCCTCCCATCAGATTCTCCTGCACTTGAACAGCGATAACACACCAGAATTAGTACCTGCTGGAATCACTTTCTGACTGAAATTTTTTTATCATTTGTGCTTAATTGAATTAGAATCACCGGTTTAACCTATCAAAACAGGTGCAAAAATGGTTAACTCTAGGTTGAAATTCCACCTATCATTTCCTTCACTGAAAAAGGAAAGAAATAATCAAAAGGAAGACACAGAAATTAAGCTTTGAATATTAAAACCAAAAAGGACAACACTTCAGGCAAACAAGTTTAACTAGGGGAAGACTGAAACATAAAAGTTAATCATAAGGTAAAGCAGAAAAAATGCTTAACTGAACTTGCCACTCACCCTGCTTCCTTTCAACTTGTATAGTACATGTGTACTATAAAGTGAAAAGAAGACTCAGGGGTAAAGATCAATTACTACATTATATACACCACTGTTGTTCTATTAGTTTTTGTTGTAAAAATGGTGGTTTTCCCCCATTCTGCAGGGATCAGTGAACATGCCATAAACCATAGAAATACTAATTACATTTGAGACTGTCAAAGCTATCTTAAAAAAGAAAAAAATGCAAACCCTGTACTATATATGTGCTCTAACATAAAAGAAAAACGCACTGAAAATGTTTCAGTGCTATACTATTTCTGGTAACTGCAGAACAGGCACATTCCTCTGCTTATATGCATCACATCCTCTATCCTGAAGGCTCATGAAAAATGACAATAAAGAACTGCATAGGGTCATGGTGTGGAATGGGTTACACCAGACCTGTTCTTATTCAAGTAGCTTTGCCTGCTTTAACAACACAGGGATAAGGACAGACAAGGGGGGCTAAGTGGTCTTTACATCATTATTTAAAAAAAAAAAAGCAGCTTCAGATCATTCCACATTTTCCCTGGAGAAAATATATGATGCAACAAATACACATGATCAAAAGATTGTATTTTCAAAACGCAACAGAATGATAGCCACAGTTTTATGTGTATTCTGTTTACTGTGGTAAGAGCTTGAAAATCCAAATCTGCCCAGTTAAACCAGTTTCTCTCCGTAATATTCACCATCCTTTCGAAAACAATCAGTGCTACATAGTTTAAAGCCCAAATGCACCTTAAAGAATGCACTAATCACCGGCCACTCTGTAGAGTGCGGTAATTAAGTGAATCAAGATCTTCCCCTGAGTTTTGGAATCAGCTCCTTACTCAGCTGCTACACTGTCAACAGCTGGCATGAATTACTAGGAACGTTTGGCTAACTGGATAATAAGGACAACAGTCTGCGGTTGGTCCAAGCTCTACTTCACTGCACTGCTTCAATTACAAAAAAAAACCCCCAAAACAACCAAAAAATCCCAAACCTCATTAGATCCCCTTTTCTTTTTTTAGAACAGTAACAACACTACAAGGACTGGGTTTTCTATTTTATTCCCTCATTACATGCAAGCAATGCAACTGTACAACTCTCAGATGTTGCATAGGCTGGTGTAACTGAAGGTCCAATTGCCTACAATTTAATAATGCCTGTTTGCACCACTGATTCATCCTCACCCACATACATCTCTCTTGGCTGCTGTGGTAAATGTTTGCTACTCTGAACATATTTTCCTATTTGTTAGCAATTCATCAGGATAGATCACAGTAACAAAACCTCCAAACTTTGCTTCCATCTAGCTTGCCGAAGAGAAAATATCCATGAGACCAAGCTTTCTCCAAACCACAGCCTTGTTACAAGAAAAGTCAAATTGTATTATTAAAGACCAAGGCAACCAAATGCCACTGCTGACACTTCTTTATATTACTTGTTTTGTACCTATGCAACTATGAAAGGGAAGCTAACAGGGAACAGTAACAGGGAAGCTAAAGAAAACAGCTTCTCAGGTTACAGACTCTGGAGAACTGCTCAAAGTAAGAACAAGTTTGATATAAAGCAATTACTCTATTATTGCCAGGCATTAACAAACCCCCCAAGTGTTTAGGTAAAGTCTGCATGCATGCTACATAGTCAGACCATTCAGTTACAGCTATCCTTGAAAAATACTGGATTATCCACTGCCTTTCCTCCCAAAACCAAACATTTAAAGTGCTGGCTTTTTTCTCCTCTTTGATCAAAACAGCACTGTAACTTTTGAGGTAGCAGAGGATTAGTCCAATGAGTACCATGGCTAAAGCTAAACACAAACAAAAAAGCTAAAGCAATTTTAATTTATTTTTTTTAATCTTTGTCGAAACTATTCTCAGACGTCCCATGAATTCCAAAAAGCTTCGTGTTATTATCAACATCTGGTAGCTTAAGTGTATAGTAATCCACACTTTTGCTGTGAGCTACCAAACAGATGTTGCTGAAAGGCTTTTTAATTTTGAAGGGCTGGTTCCATAAAATTACCCAGTGAATTTCAGTAACTCACATTTGTACTATATTGTTCTTGATTGGGATAACAAGGAACACAGAACAGTATTAGAATTCACATATCATCTCCCTTACAGTGAGGGCCATCACTTATGCAACATTCTTTTGCAGAGAAAGCAATCTAAGCGAAGGTCAAGGCAGCAGGATAAATGTGGCTACTTTCAGGATTTCAATCATGCCAGTCATAAGTAAGTCACCTTTTGAAAGGTAGTTAATCCTTACTGTAGGGGCTAGAATTTAATAGCATGCAATTGTGGCATGTAAAAATTATAAATATCTTCCAGATTCTTCTAGTCTTTTATACCCGCACACTGGTATGGTAATTTCAAAGAGAACTGGTACTATGACAATAAAGAATAAGGTATAATGCTGGGGGATAGGAGAGAGAAAAGAAGAATACATACTTTTTTAAAAAATATGTTGTCCAAGTGATGTGTTTTATAAGTAAAACCTGCAAAAAAACCCCTGTTGATGGGTGGCCTTTTCAAAAATTAATCTCTTCGTTAGAAGAGCTGGTGAAAGAAAAGAAAACCCAAATATAATAGATAATTAAGTACTTTCAGACTCAGAAATTTCCCTCCACATAAATATTGACTCTCCAGCTTGGGGCTTACTAAAAAAAGTATTGCAATGACCAACTTTGGTGCTTTGGGAATCTGACAACAAGTGCCCAATTAAAGGGCAGAACATATTCGGCCATTATAAAAAAGTTAAATGAAAACAAAACCAGTTTTGTTAGGACACTTCAGAACTGCTGTACTACAGGAAAAAGTGGGCACCAGTGGCACATGAGGAAAGGCTCACATGAGAGAATCTGAACTTCCCTTCAGCTTCTTATCCTACCATAGGCAACAGACACCCCTATCTCAACAAGTTCCAACTGGTAACAAGGAAAAGGAGGAAAGCTGTCACAAATGTTTTGTGAGGAAAGATATTAGAGGATTTTTGTAGAAGATCCTGATAATGGTCTAAAGCAAAAGAAAAGGCAAGAAGGCGGCATCTTAAGAGAAGGACGAAGGCTGTTTGTGTCCTTTAAAGGAGATAAAGTGAGACAAAAGCAGGAAATGCTGTCCTTCCCTTATCCTGAGAACTGCTTAATGAAAGGTCAAGTATAGCCATCAATCAAGATAAGGAAGAAGATGACCTTCTTTGAGAGGAAACAGTATGTATCAGTACTCATACTGATGTAGTCCTCCCTCTGTATATGTGAGAGAAAAGAGAAGTTTCATGACAGTGTTAAAAAAGAAGTAAAAATTAAACACTTGAGATAGAACAAAATTGGACATGCAAGAGCCTATTAAGTCAAAGACTAGCAGCCAAGTAAAAGCTTGCTTCCAAAATTTGTGAGGAATGCAGTGGAATTCTATTCCTCATGCTCCTGCAGCTTGGCAACTGGCTTAAAAGATGCATCTCCACCGGGCAGCCGCCCTCACTAGCTTGTTACTGATAAGCTGCAAGAACTTACAACATGCACTTTAAACTTCTGGCTTAAAATTTGTTTGACTTTGAGTTTAAAGTCTTTTGAAAGAGAATTATCCATTTTCAGTCATGCTTGACCTCACAGTTACAAAATTAGATTACAATATTGCTCTGTGACTTATGCTTATGATGTCATTTTTGGGATGAAAAATCAGATTGCATGGAAATGCATCTAAAGTAGATAAAATGAAATATCCATCAAAATCAAAGGAAAGTGTAAATACTTCTCAAATGCAACCGTTACACAGTTATCCTTTGCTGGAAAACTAGCTGAATAACCAGCTATCCTCTGCTTATCCAACAACAGCTAATTTCTATTTCTTGATCTAGTTTTAAAACATGTCATTGTTTCAATATTACTCTTCAACAAAAAATGACAAATTTACCAGCTCACGAGGTAGAAAGGCCTCCTCCTGACGAGCCACCAATAGACAGACAGTTTCCCCTTGCTTTGTGCTCCTCAGCATAGCCACAAGCTCTTCTTGGGTCCTGCCAGTGATGTCCTGTCCATTTACCTACCAGACACAAAAGAACAGAGGATGTCATATCTGTATGACTGTCTTTCATCATTTGCCCCTCACATAACACAGGCATCATTCAGCGACTGAGCGCAAAGAAGAATTAGCATCAGCTCCCACACTGTCTCTCCCTCTGGCCCTGCACAAATAACTTAACCTTTTTCCCTCATTTTCACCATCTGTTAGAGCAGCTCTGTAGTACTTACCCACCTTGCAGGGGGTTTGTGAGGCTTAATTAGTTTGTAAAGCACTTTGGAGACGGAAAGTACAGAAACACGACCTAAGTATTAAAACTGTTTTCTTTGACAGCTTTTTGAGGTTAGTAAGTAAAACAACCCATTAGATGAGACTGTAAGTCACAAGGTATCTAAAAATTTTAAACAGGCATATTTGAGCAAAATTGCCTTCAGATGAATGCTTAACCACCGTGATATTAATCTGGGATTTTTGGACATGACTGAAGACCATGTTTTGTTTCTAAACTGATACGTTTATCTGCTTTAAGAACCATGACGTTATTAATTTCCCCCTGTTCAAACAGCCACAGGTCCTTTTTCCAAATCACAGTGTCAAATACTTGTTGACAAACAATACAAAAGCCATTAGACTTTTTTTTAAGTCAAGGTCAAGAATTGTAATTCTATACATCAGTAATAGCACGTAAAAGGAAATAAAACATTTATACTCAAACTCAGCAATGCAAATACAAGGGATGTTTGTCCTAACCTCTAGGATTCTGTCTCCTGACTGCAAACGACCATCTTTTACTGCTGCCCCTTTAGGTAAAATATTCTTCACAAAAATAGGACCAGGACCATGCACTGAAGAGTCTCTGGTAACGACAGTGAAACCAAGACCTTCTGGACCTAGAAAGTCAGAAAAACAACTCCCAGTATAAAATTCGACAAGAAAATGATGATCATTAAAAGTAAGTCAACAATGTCAGCAACACATTATAGGCACTCATCCAGGATAGCTCTTAAAAAAGAAAGCAAACAAAAAGCTGTAAACACGAGTATTTTCTGCATGTTTGCACAGTTCTATCTATGTCAGAACATACGCTCAAATCCTCCTGCAACAGCTCCAAACCCAGATACTTTTGGATACTCTGCAATAATACGAAACAAGCAAGAAATTTCATTTTAAAGTGTTTACATTTTCTCTAGGTGGTTTCAGTATCAGCCTTCACGTTAATGTCAAGTCTTTGAAATAAATCGGAGCAATCAGAATTGTTTATTTATGAGCATACATGTAATTTAGCAGGTTTTACTAAAACTTAGTGAGAAGTGGAAAATGTCACGATTCAAATGTGAAAACTGCTGAAAACATGCTGTTAAGAAAGGACAAAGTAGTGTTTCAAAGCTTCCATTAGTGGAGCTGTTTGCTGCTTGGAAATAAACAACCTCAAGCATTCACAGATAAATGTGTTAACAAATAATTAGGGAATAAAAATCAATACTAGCAGGTACTGCTTCATAAGCCACCAAAATCACCCAAGGAACAGCAGGGTCCATAAAAATCTTTTTTCTATTGAGCAGGATTGCTACCCATTGTAATAGCCTTCAGAGATATCATCTCAGTATCTCATTCCTATAATTTCGAAAAATAGAAATTACTGTTACAAAATCAAAAGCATTACATCTAAAATAAGGAAAATACTGAAGCAGGTTTTGTTAATGCAAAGCTGAAGAGTTCAGAAGTAAAAATGAGTGATTTAAGTTAAGAAATAACAAAAAATTAAGAAGTGACAGCTTGATTACATTCATTACATGTTAAAAGAATAAAGTTACAGACAGTTTTTAAAAGGGCCACTTCTGGCATCAAATTTAACTCTCAGCCAAATCAGAGACAGAAATTAAACAGAAAATATAAATGCTAATTGGGATCTGCTTGAGCACATTTTACTACATGTGCATAAACTTGTTACTCCATGCAAAAGAAGACATCTGCACTGAGCAGCAATTAAAGACATAAACGTAAAATTCAGCCTGCTGACAGCTGAATAAATACAGATGGGAAGAAAGTGCAGAAAAAAGGGAAAGACAGGTAAATCTGTGGTCAGCTCCTTGGATAACATGAAACAGAGCAGAATGTATTTTTAAACAGATCTTTAAAAGCATGTTGTAACAGTGCTGCGGTCAATCAGCAGACATGAAGAAAAATAACACGTCATCAGCAGACAGTTCACACTTTCATTCTGTAGTTACGAAAAGTCCGAAGCATCTCTTAATACTGCATGTTGCTAATGGAATACCTTCCACATCATCAGTATCAGATGTTCTAAAACCAACAGTTCTCGTGAACATGCACCCAAAATTTATCAGAAAGCTGACTGGTGAGAACTTTACTGTTAAGAGACCTCTACCTTTTGGACGTTTTGGAACTTTTCAACTGCAAATAACTTGCTTATACTTCTAATGTCACTAGCTTAGTTAAATCATGTATATAATAGTTAAATCATATGTATTTAGTTAAAACATATATATATATATATATAATCTCACTATAGAGAACAGGATACAGAATTAAGCACATCATCTCCAAAGACTTACCTTTTTTCAGGTCAATCTTTATTTTCTTCACATTTTTTTTATTGCCAAAACCCATAAGGGGAGACAGGGAGGGAGAAGACGACTTTCTACCCAGACGTGGGAGGTTGGGGCTCTTAGCTTGTTGTAGTGTTGCCTGTACACCTGCCTCAAAGCTGCTTGCTCCAGAAAGATTAACTGTTTTCAGAGCAGGTTTTGGATGAACAGGAGGTGGAACCTTTGTTTTTGCAACTCCTTCTTCGTTATCCAGAAAACAAAGAGGAGCAATAGCAGACTTCTCATATTGTTCTCGATTATATGGAGGAAGGATTTCCAAGATGACACTTGGAAACTTCATTGCCTGACGGAAGATGTCCTGAGCCCTTTAAATAAAAGGTATGAAAATTCACATCACAAACTTGAAAAATTGGGCAGAGTTTGAAGTTATTTCTAAACTCTTCTACTTTTCAAGTAGGAACAGCACATCTGTCAGAAATCCTGACATCAGCCAGAATAAACTAATGAACACAATTCTTCATGCGTAGCATGAGGAATGGAAGTTCTGATGGCAAAAGCTCACCAAAAGACCCCTGAAGTCACAGGTTGCTACTTTTTTCAAGTGTCTGTCAGTTACATATTTTCTTGTTGGCATAGAAGCACACTGAGCACTTAATGACCAATTGCTCTGGTGGATATAACTACTCTAAGCAAGCTTAAGACTCCACCTATTCCAACTACAGCCTAACTGCCCCTCAGATTCCTTCATCTTTTCATTTTCACCTAATGCAACTACTGGCTGATTCTACAGCAGTAAAAAAGGATGAGGGTATGGGATATATGGGATATATTTCAGAAGAAATATTGTGACTGCAAAAGTTGCCATACTAAAGGATGATGGTATGGGATATATAAATATCATAAAAAATCCTGGTGACCAAAAAGGTTCAACTATTCATGTGGTTCTACATAAACAGATAAATAAATAGTAAATATTACTCACATCTTCCAAGGAGTAACCTCTTGCTAAGGTAGGTATATAGGCTTAATCAATGCCTTTATAGATGTGCTCAATTGCAACATCAGAAACGGTGTCAGAGCATTTAATGGAACTACTCCCCTTGAACTGGTGACATGGTAACAATACAGACTTCAGGTTCCCATTCATTTCAAGGCAATCAAGACAAGTTGGCCAAAGCAATTGCTCATAAAGCATTCCCTGGAGTTTGAGTAACCAATAGATCTGGACAATCAAGACATTTTATAAACCCTGGATTCTAAAGAAACAAAGGAGGCTTCTCTCTCTCTATGCTTTCCTCTCCTATCTTCTGATGAAGTGCACTGATTTTCTTTCATATTGCATAAGACAACTCAAGTACAAACAGAAGTAGTAGCTGAAGCACATTTTGAGAATGAAAAATCAAGAACTCCTGCTCAGCAGAACTAGGTCAAGAGGGGAAGCAGTGGCCACATTAATTTTTAAATAAATCATGGTGTCCTTTTGAAAACAATTTACATTTCTCCCACCTTTCTGCAGCATGTCTGTCAGTCGAAGTCAGTATTTTACTGAACTCTTCGCTATAGATTTACACTTAGTTATGCAACAGGAATTAATCTTGAAAGTATTTCCACAATAAACAGTTTTTTACACTGACACAGCAAAGAAGCCACCGGAAATGTTAACATCTTGAATACACACCTATTGCTTTCCCAGGTGAGCAAAGCCGCACGGTCCCTCCACCTTGCAGCTACACATAGTGTAGCTTGTTTCAAAAAGGGTTTGAAGGGCTTGTTTCAAAAGGGTTTTTTGCAGCATGGAGATACTTAAGTCAGGGGGCAGTCCCAATGGATACTGCTCTGGGAAAGTACCATCTTGTCTACAGTGAGTGTATGGGCACCAAGAGTCAGAATAAATAATTGGCAAGAAGCATCCAGAAGAGAAACCTCAAACTTGGAAAAGAAAGGTAGCACAGAGAGTGCTGTAATGAAGGTATTCTTCCAGCATCGCCCTCAAGGATTATGTTTCAGGTCTGTAAGCAGCACTGTCCCTCACAGGTTATAGATTACCTTCTCATCTGTGGCTTGTGAGTGTTTCCAAGGACAGACCTTACTCTGATAGTAGAAACCACAACATGCTCCCAGCATAAGGATGTACAGTCATAACTGGGTTTCTTTCACACCCCATCTTCATCCTTGCAAGTAGCCACTTGGTCATATGTTGCAAGGTAATTTAGTAACTCAGTTTCAGGAAATGAATATTTTAAATATATGAAAGAGAAAATATAAGACAAGCTTCAAACAAAAATAGTGTAAATAACACCAGACATCCTGTGGGAAAGCTCTTGAGGGGCAAAATAACTGGCTGTACTTCAAAGAGAAAAAATAATGCATGAAGGAATTTACATTCCTTGAGACCCCAAATGCATACTTTAAAAGAAGTAAGGGAGTCAATTACAAGAGGTGCTGGAAACTCTGCAACACAACAGAATGTAATTGAATGGATTAACAGCAAATGAAAAAGCAGACCACGAGTCCCAGTAAATAAAACTATTATAAACATGGGAATACAGAAAGTAGGCTGCTATTACAGCTGCAGAAGCAACAATCATCAGGAGCAATACTAGAAAGTCTCTGCTGAAAACGGAAAGAGACAGTATGTAACAGTCTCTGCTAAGTGTTAAAACAGCTTTTACAAGGGTTACGATGAAATGTCAATTTGAAACTAGCAAACAGATTTTCCTCTCAAAGGAGAATCTGATGACTGCTTCTGGGTCAACAATCACTGGGACAATACTCGTCACATCCATTGCAATTACTGCATTTCGTGATTTGGACTTCTGTCAGTTATGTCACGCCAGATGAAAACTAAAAGACCTATCCACTGAGAGTTTCAACCTGGAAAGCTGCATTCTTAGCCAATCTCAACAGCCAGGGAAGACGGATGATGCCAGAAGGCTGTTCTGGGAAGGCAATTCAGCAGAACAATGTCATAGCACATGGGACCAGGCTAAAGCTTGTCCAAAATACTCCTCCCAGCCCCTAAACGATGTCAAGTCCTCACTGCTCAGTTTTTCTCCTCCAATACCACTGCAACCACTACTTGTAACTGTAACACAAGGTGATTTAGGCCAATTACATTACATTCTGCTCTGAATCATCTTTTAGTTACTTCTCTCACTCTCCCCATCATAGAGAGAGAGAAACTGTATAACAAGACTGGCCTCTCTAAACCAGCAACTGTCTTTGTAAATATCTTTTCCAACTCCCAAAACTTTACAGCTTGGAGAAAACTAAGCGTCCTGCCTTTCTCATTTTGAAGGAAATGCCTGATGAAGAACTGGAAAGTTTACTGCAGTATTTCTAACTGTCCCAAAATCTAGTACCTTATAGAAAAATATGTGGAATCCTCCACTCCACATACATTTCCAAGCGCATAAAGTCTCTGGAGAGCTAGATACATTCGGAAGAGAACACAAAGGAGACCACAAATTTGTAAAGAAAAGATTACATACAATTTTGAAAAAAGGGGTTTTGATTCAGGCAAAATCTCACTTTAGAAGGATACAACTTCATTACAAAACTGCACAGGCGAGGCAACAAACATTTTAACATGATACTAACTATGTTCTGATAAAGTTGGTGTCTCATGTAGGAACTTTCATGGGTGGAAGAGAATGGCATGTACTGTATCGCAGCAGAACACATTTACCACCAAATATGGAGAAAGCAGTAACTTAAAAAGCTGTTAAGCAGCAAAAAGCACAGTCTCAAAACCAAGGTAATACTCACACTACAGAACTATGCTGGTTTTATGAAAACCTGTTTTGCGAATATTTATTCCTAACAGTGAAATTATTTATTGGATTTTAGTCTAGAAACCTTGAACTGTTTAGAAAGTTAAGCTTCAACTCCCTTGACATCTCAATAGATTTTTGTTATATTATAAACAATCACTCAGCTGTCTAAACATATGGATTAAAACTAAAAACAAATTACTGTTTAATTACTACAGCAAATATCTGTGAAATTTGAGAGGCTATTCTTTTGTGCAACAATGTCACATTAATTCACAGCCTATCAAAACAACCTGTTACTTCATCTGAGATAGAGAATAAATGTCAACAGATTTGTAATACAAGTCATAAGAGGCAAGACTTCCCATTTAGCTCAACTAAGCAGTTTGACAGTAGTAGTATTTTTAAAAAATTAAATGCTCAAAAAGCTGCAGCGCCAAAAAAAACCAAAATAAATCCTATTTCATTTGCAAAAGCACCTAACAACCACACTGCAATGTTGACTCATTCTGAAAGTCTTACGACGAAAATTACAAAAAAAGAAAATGGAAAGAAATAACAGAAGAATTAGAAAGTGAAGATAACTATTAAGAACTTAAAGCTATTTAAATTAAGTAAGCACAATAGGTTCACTAAGACTCCAAGTAGGTTCCGCTCCTCAGATTTCACATTATTTGAAGGTTTCAGAAAGAAAATTACAAAGTCTCTGCCAGGTATCAATTTTACAGGTACTTTATCTGAAATTAATACTAATCTGTTTGCATGAATCACTTAATAAACACAGCACTGTATAAAATCCTGGCCAGTTAAAAGCATCCGCAAACTAGCACTTACTGTGCAAAGGTTCTGTCTGTAAGGTCCACATGGTTAATCTTCACAATGCATTCATTTTCATGGAACAGACCATCACGCCTGGATCTGCTGTTTTCTTCAACACCACGGATGAAGAGTCCCAGCATCCTAAAAGACAAAAGCAAAACGTGAAACCTACCCTTATTCTGATGATATGAATTTATAGCAACTAAAAATAGATCTTAATCTCTACTGCGTATCAGATGAGATAAGAGTAGACCACTATGAAGCACTTAGCCTAGAGAAATGATTTGCAGCTCGCACTTTATCTAAAAGGCAGGGGATTTCAAGAAACACCAAGAAGAACTGCTGGACACTAATGCTACGCTGCTTGCTAGAACCTGGGGAAACACAGTCCTGCAAGTCATACCTCGAGAAACAGAGGAAAACACCTAGATCTCCCTATCCAGTTAAAAATTTGAATGTAGTTTAAACAACATTTTTCTGCGACTAAGAAAGATTAAAATGCTCCAAAGAAAAGCACAAACAGATAAAAAGTAATTTTCTAACTCAACTACAGTAAAATAAATGGGCATTAGTTAAAACAAAACCAACAACAACAACCACTATTTCTGCAAATGAAACTTTTTACTTGCCAGTCCCTTGTTGTGAGACATGACAGCAATACTATTTATTCATGAGGCAGGAGAGCAGCAGAACATCAAAATCTAAACAAACAACAGTTTGTTACCTGGCTGCAATTTTAAAACTGAGCTGCAGCACAGAAACTACTGATAATGTGGTAACTAGTGTGGGTGGTGCAAAATTCCAGTGTGGCTAACTGCTGGGAACACTAGGCTATTTCTGCCCTACCTGCAGCATCTCTGGACTGCAGACTACAACTCAACATAGATTTATCCAGGGATACCAGCGTAATGCCCGAAACACCTGAGAACTGCATGTTTGTGAAGACCTTTTATAATCAAGTTTTATCCACTAAATTTCCATACCACATCAGCATTGAAGACAGACGACCTTTAGAGACCATTCTCTACTGGTTGTACTCCATAAAATATTAATGTGCAATTTCCAACATGCCAGTATTCCAACCACAAAATGGAAGTCTTGTATTTTTTTTCTCAGATTCATGGCTGCCCCTCATATTTAAGTCTATTCAACAGACTCGCAGCACGCCATTAACTGTATTCACTGTGCACCTGATTTAACATTTACTGCATGAAGATTTAAAAGTTCATATCATATCAATGTACTTTAAGTAAAAACTTTGTTCCTATTGAGTATTACTTATTCAAAACATCTAACACAATAAAAAGTTTTAATCTATCACACAAAGATTCTCTTGCAGTCAGTGTTACCCTTCACTTGAGGAGTCAAAGGGGCAGTGGCGGTAAGGGGATACAGCCCTATAGATGACAAACATCCAACTAGTGGTAATCAACCACCGAAACCTTAATATATAAAAAAAACTATTAACTATAGAGCTAATACTATATATACTATATACTATAAATACTATACTAATACTATAAATACCACATATTTATTATCGAACTAATAAAATACAATTATGTTACGATGTAAACCAATAAAAGAAGATAAATAAAAGAAACTACAAATTAAGTCAGATGCTCACTAATCCTACGATGCTTAGATACTGCATCCATATACTGCAATAGGATTGCCCACTTATCTGACACTCGTGCGCAAGTGGCTTGAGTTACATGTGCTGTGGCAGCTTAAATTCATTACTCCATTACGTTTTCCCACAGCCTCAATTTTAGCATTATTTTAATACACCATTGAATTTTGATTTCTCTTTTTAATGATATCTAAGTGCAAAAGAAAGGGGAGAAATTATTTCCATTAGTTTTGTAGTTCCTGCAGAAACTAAGATTTTCTCAATTAATACAATGTTTTAACAACCTCTAGAAAAAGCTTGCTCTGCAGCAGCACAGGGCTAAAGCCAGCATTACCTTGGTTAGAAGATAACTCTGCAACTGAAATACCAGACCAAGTTAGTCATAGCCTGTGCGCCCCCATAAACTGTATCTTGTGATTAACAGAAATAAAAGATGCTCTTCTGTACTTTCTCCTGCTATGATGAGTTAAAATTTATACACTAGTCTCAAGCTTGATTAAATAAGAGGGACAAGCGATTTAAGTCACTCTAGTGATTTTACAAAGATACTGGTATGCTACTGCCAAGGGTCAGTAAAATTTCAAGACAACTGTCTAAACCAGTAGTCCACCTGCCAAAAAACCCTCTGCTCCAGGGGATCCCCAAAAGCATTTGTAAATAAGGAGATATTATCACGCATGCAATGTAGACCAAGGAACTCCATTTTTACTTCATGGAGGTCTTCAAAAGCTGCACTTAACACACTGACACTTCAGTACGGAACTGTATTACAGTCACAATAATTACTTATTGCAAAAGCTTGCAATTTCACTACATTTTTACCGAATGATTTTTAAGTAACAGTGTAAACCCTACAACCTTTATGGCATAACTATAACAAAGAAGAATTGTCTGCATTTCATGAAAGGGTAACACACGAGTGCCTTTCAAGACAAAGATGCAGACTGCACAGCAAAGGACACGACTCAGACTTCCTACAGTTCCCATTTGAAGACCAACTTTCTTCTTGAGACAGTGATGACAATTTTACAAGCAGCAGGTGGATGTCTATTTTCCCTTTTGATAAAGAAAATCATGTGAATGAATTTGGGTCTACTTACAAACTCGGGTCTTGCCAAGAAAACATTTACACACACAGACCTTTCCAAGGCAATTTAGTCTTTCACATTCTCTGTCCTACATGAAAGTTGACAAGAGACACTTAAGAGAGAGACAATTTTTACTTTTGCAATAATTGTCTTTATGTTACAGGCAGCCATTTTGCTATCAGGTAGTGTCATTTATGGCTCTGGCAATTTCCCATCTCTTATTCAGGGCTGCCAGTGTCAAATTAACTCCCTGGTTAAGCCTCTGCATGTCAAATTTCAGCCTAGAATTTTTTATATTTTAACATCTGAGTTACCTAGCTTGAAAAACAGTTAGAATGAAAATGCTGACGCTGTCTTAACTACAGTGCATCAATAAGAGCATGCTGCTATAATAGGCTTTTGTGATCTCAACAGACTATGTTAAATCATTTATAATTAAAGTAATTGTATTGTGACAAAGAAAAGTTCATGGTATAGTGCACATTTTATAAATGCTATACAACCAGATCTGAAGGGTGGCTTGAAAAATATAAGGCACGACCAGACAAGAAAAGGGTTTTTTTTATTTTTCTTGTCTGATATGTCACTAAAGAAGGGCCTATGCAGAGAAATTCAACTGGGGATGGGTACAAACAATAAAAAGGAAACTAACCCCTCCTTTCACCCTGAAAAACCCCCACACAACTAAGCTCAAACCCCACACCCACAAAACCAACCTGACACCAGAAAAAACAACTAACCCCCTAGGCCTCCACCTTTAGTATTACAGTGTTCTACAGAGACTCTAGTTTATCATTCAGAGAATAAAACCAAAGGCAATTAAAAGGACATACAGGAACATACGGGCAGGTATTGCCTAATATGTAACTTAGACTAGAAAATATTTTGGTGTGTCATAGATGAGTTTTCATTTGACCATTTATTTTCCTTATGATTAAATCATAGGTATTTTAGCAGAACAACAGCTGAAATCCTTTCATTAATGAACTTCTAAGCAATGCAGAAAATCCTTACCTTCCACTCAGTGATGAAAAAAATGGTACCACGTGTATTCCCAAGGGTCCACCTTCCCCAGAAATCTCCACTGTTTTTGTCAGTTCACTAAAAAAGAGCACAGGGAAACGTATCTTATATGTTTCTTCACAGAATTCTCTATGTTAAAAATAAACTTTTGATTATTTAGATAGTGAAAAGGGTAGAAAAAAAATATTCAACTCTGAGCTCACAAATATGTAAAAATACAATGAACTGTAAAATGGATATCAAATTCTTTAATGTTTTAGATTAGCATTTGTGTACTTTGAAAGACACCAAGTATTAGACATTTTCCTAAGTCAACCCTTAAGTAAATTAACCAGAATATTAAAGAATAAGCTTTTAAGTCACGAGAGACTTCATCATTAAAAAGAAATGGTTCTTCTACATGTTCTTAATTTAAGTTCCGCATGAGCTGCTTCAGGCAGTTTCCCCATAGGGATACATTATAAACACCAAGATCACACATTAAGGACATCAAACCAGTAAGTAAATTAGTCAAATCATATTTAAATATCTTGATTTCTGCTATCAGTTGCAAAGCCTTACTGACAAAGAGCAAAACAAACTAAAATCCAAAGTGCAACTCAGCTCATTTTATCAGGAAACTTCCTTCCTCAAACACCATTATCAGAAACTTCTACATTGTCTTTGTCAGATTTTTGCTGTTTCATGGTTATATGCCGTTTCACTTCCTATTGACTATTTTACACTGCCAGCCTTCCAGTGACCTTAACTCTATTCTGGGTGATTATAATTTGAAAAGGAAGGTACTTGAATTGGCTAAAACATGAGAAAAAAAAAAAGGAGAGAAATGGGTGTAAGGTCTGTATTCAAGCAGAACATGTCTTTCTATACTAGTCTACATCCTATTTAACATCCATTCCCTTCAAATTGTACTGAAAACCATCAACACTCAGGATTAGTGACCAGTGGAAAACGACTGGAATTTTGCATTGCCATTAGAACATCCTAACAACCTCAAGCTGTAAGAAGCTCTGCGCGTGCACACCAGCCCTACAGCCTTTACAGAACACATAAAACTGAACCAAATGGCCACTTTATGGACTGCCACAAGTTAAAGATTCAGTCTAACTGATGAAAGTGCAGGCTGCTGTTGAGAATGAGACTTCCGATCGTTCTCCAAAAAACATGCAACAGATCTAGAAAGCCCACGTTTGCAAGATAAGAAAGATGACCAAGCTGACTCTTCTGCATCACCCCATGTTCCCCCCAAAATGTTCCTAGTACAACTTCTGCTGGGATCAGCTGACTGATGTCACAGACCCATGGGCTTATGATTGTTGGATATGAAGCAAAAATCAGCAGAAACACACAGACAGAAGGGAGGAATCTGTGACCAGACAACACACAGTTACACTGTATTAGCTACAACACAAAACCACATGGCACAGCTCGGCCCTCTCACAAGGAGGACAATTACTGCAAATGATCTTAAGACAAACTCTGGCATTGCTTCCTCATAATGCAAGAATTTTTTTGACTTTTTGTAATGAACCTTTATCCCGTTTCATGATGATTAATCAGAAGCAACTTGCCCTAAGATACAATTATTCTTAGCCAGCTTAATATGGAATAAGACCATAAAATAAATTTATATGATTTTCTTCTGGTTTTGGAGCTTGGGGAGGTGTGGGGGCTGTTTGTTGAGAG
>JAOEHY010011559.1:0-22596 GCA_025447955.1 Psilopsiagon aurifrons
AATGCGGTGGCAGTGTGGGTCGGTGCGGGGGGGGGGCTGCTGCTTGCTCTGCGCGCTCAGATGCGGCCGATGAGCTGCAGATGGAGCCAAAGCCCCGCTCAACGCCGTGCACCCGCAGCTCCTCCGGCGCTGTCGCATCCCGATGGTTGAGCTCCATTCTGCGCGGCGGAGCAGCGGGAGCCGCACACTTACCTTGGCGGCGGGATCCGCGCTCCCATCGCGATCCCGGGCGGGCACGTTGTGCAGTCGGATAGCGCCTACTGAACACAGTACCCGTCGGACACGGTGTACAGTATTGACATCTTTGGTTCCATCACAAAACACAGTACGCACCGGACACGGTGTACAGTATTTACACCTTTGGTTCCGTTACAAAAGACTTAACTAAAACCAGATCAATAGTATTGTGAACTTTCCAAATACAGTCACCACTTTTACTATGCATAGTTACAGCACCCAGCAACAGGATGAAAATAGAACACAAATTTTGTCTCAACATGAGGAAGAACGTCTTTATGTTCAGGGTGCCAGGAAGGCTGTGAAGGCTCTTGATCCAGAGACATTCAGAACCTTCCTGAACACCTCTGGGCCACCTCCGGAACCTGCTCTAGGTGGCCCTGCCTTGGCACGGGGCTTGGACTGGACTAGCTACAGAGGTCCTTTATTCATAAGTCTGTGACTTGTAAGAAAATAAAGGCATAGTAATGACTTCTTATGAATTTGGTTATTGCGTGCAGAATGGACAAAAGAAGGGAAGATCACGGTCTTTGGGTATCATGCCAGTGTAAGTCATAAAAGAACCACCTTACCGCTCATGTTCTTGGCAAATATTCAGCATTAGCAACAGTGCTCTTGCCAGTTAACTTTATTAGCACATTAATAAAAGATGAACCATTTGAGACATTCCTCCGAAAGTAAACCTGTCTACAGTACTGAAAGCAATTCAGCTTCAAGCAAATCCTCTATTTAATTATGAATGTGTAACAAAATGTGAGCTTTTAAGGTAAAGAAAGTATTTTCCCAAATTATTTTATGCTGAAGCTTGCAGAGCTTTCTCTGGAACATATGGGCCATCATGAATTTTTTACTTAGCAAATGACACATGAAGAAAGATGACAGCATAGCTGCAATGCTGCATACACTGTGTGACAACTGCCTGTGCCACTCCACAGTTGGAAATAAATATAAGCACATAAAAAAGAGCATAAGCTCTTAGCAAAGACTAAACAAGCCACCAACCAAATCAGTCTTTGCAAACCTATCTTGGAGTTTTAGATCAAAACGGGTACCAGTCCCCCAAGGGCTGCTGACTCACCACAGAAATGTCAGGGCACGTTCCTCTTCCTTCTCTTTCAGAATTGTACTGGCAGCATTAGCTGTGAGTGAGGGTGCCTGGAAGAGAACTCAGGGGTATCAGGTTTTTCTTTGGTAAGCACCTTATTGGTGTATTCTCCCATTTCAGACTTACTGATCCATGGTTCTGCAAGTATTGCGTCACTGATCCTGTTCAAACAGCAGTCCCACAAACAGCTGCACTGGCAAAAATCAAGTGATGTAAAACTGGCAAGGAGCAATAAAAAGCAGGCGGAGTTACAGAACAGGCGTTCTTGTAAAGCCATCGTTACCACAAAGAAAATCACAACCTCAGTGGAATAACAGTGAATACCTAAAAGGTTACATAGAATTTAGTGGATGACAAGTCATCTCAACCTCCAGAAGGAAAGAAGGAACAGGCTTTTATCTTGTCTGTAAGACAGACCTGAATATCATGAATGTGACCACAGTATACCTAGGCATAGGTTATCTCCTGCTCTAATGTTTTTAATAACAGGTTGGACAAAGACAATGAGACTATTTTTTGCCCCATCCTGCACTCAAGCAGCGTTTCTGCATGTCCACAAACAATTCAGCAGGTAATTGGTACTATTCAGTAGTCCAAGAGACTTTATGAGACTACTGGCCCATGTAGTTTGACCTGCAATAAAGTCACAATCTGCAATATGTCACAGCATGGCTATATCATTGTTAAAGTCACTTATAATTTGAAGCTGGTTTGTATAGTCACTGGGTGCTTCAACTCATGTCATCAAATGACAGTGAAAGCCTTTGGATAAAGAGGACAAGACATTGGAAATACAAGCAGCTCACTGTTGAAAAGTATTTGATATTAAAAAACCTCCAAAACTTACAAATCCAACTAATGTTAAGATACAGACTCACTCAAGCAGAGGGAAATCTGGCTAGTTACCTTTTTCAATAGTATAAAACTGAATATGCATGATAAGGCTGCTGATGAGAAGCTGCAGCTCCTATTGACCACTCTGCATTCATATTCACAGTGTTACCACAGTAAATGCGTTGACAAAAAACAGCCCATCCTGACAACTGTCTTTTCACATGGAGTGTACGTAGAAATCAGACCATGAGATAAGGTATAACTGAGCAAAATAAAACAGAGCAAGGACACTTTTTCCTGCATCTGACAATCTGGCACTGGTAAAGATCTTACAGCATGCAGTACGCATTTTCTCCTTCAACAAATTACAGGGTTTTTTTGTTTCAAATAATTTTTCTTTTATTTATCCTGGCTATTGTGATAGACATGGTAAAGAAATCACATTAGGCAGTAGTACATGTAGTTGAGATAGGCGGCAGTGTTTTGCTTTTATTTCAGGAATAACAATGCTAGAACATCCAGGAAAACAGCCCATACACAAACAGTTCAATGGTTTGGAGATACCAACACTAACATGTCACATTGAACAATCAGCCTCACTACACTTGAATAGCATTCTAGTGTTCTGGACACATGTGGAACATGAGAAAAGTTACCTGCATCTCACGTGCAAAACTTAAATGACACCATAAGAACAAATCTGGACTAAAAGAGAATTGTACATTCAGCAGAAAAGACATCAGCATCACCAAAATGTGCCAGGCAGGCAACTGAAATCAAAGGAAACATAAAATTTAGCTTCAAGATGCTCCCTATTAATTCCTAAATTTGAATTCTTTTTTTTATTATTACTTCCTAAAGAGAAGTATTTTCTGAAAAGTCTACACTAATGTGAAAGGATAATTCCAGTGTTAATTACTGTATTAAATTGTGACCCAAAGCAAAATCGTATTACTTCTGTTGACTTCAGTAACTTGTAAACAAGAATACTCCGTTTGAACAAATAGCAATGAGAAGTTTCTTACACCAGTATTGTTTGAAAAATAATTTAAGTGCATCCTAAAAATGGATTTTCAGTTGGTTTTAATAGCTTCAATCACTGATTGGTCAAATTAGGCAATTTTATTTTGAGATGGAGATAATTCTCTTTCATAAACAAAAACCTTGGGATCTACTGTTTTAAAAACTATTTGGAAAAGAAAACCCATACAGTGTGTTCTATTAAAGGCTCAGATTTGTCAATAGCACTCTCTGTTATGGGAATACCACAGGGTTTTTTTCCTGTTTATTTATTATTATACAGTAATCAGTTTTAAGTGCTCATTTTGTCAACTGAGACTCTGTTTTGTTGTTGTTACAATCCAGACACATAAACCCATCCCTATCATGAACACTGCACCTCTGGGAAGAAAACAAAAGCTGACTTTTTTAATATAGGAAGAAAACAACCCTAAGGAATGAAGATTCTATTCTGTTGGTCACAACATTCAAAAGCATTAAGTAAACCAGTAAGGTACAGATACATGTTTCACAGTTTCTGAATTACAGGTCTGCACAAGCAGACATTAAGACTTACATATAGAAATGTTTGGAAACAGAAGACACAGGAAAAGAGGGTTCATCTCATGCAAGTAACTCTGTGGAATTCCATAGGTCTTTCCAAATCTTGCACCAGTAGACCAAAGCAGCTGGGCTGTTGGATTGTCTCACTGCTATTAAAGCCCTTAACATGTGGATCTAGAATCTGAATTCACAGAGTTCTAACGAAGTCACACTGGACGACTTTGTGGAAATAAAAGTCTACTTAATCAGTAGACACAACCTGCTGCCTTTTCCCTTCTTTGTCTCAGCTGTCCTGCAGAAACCAAGAGCAAAATGTGTATTAAATTTATCACACCACAATATTTTACTGCCAGGTGTTCTTCCCTCTTCTTACCCTTTTCCAGCTTTCAAAATACATCTCCAAGCTACTAATACTCTGGTAAAGAGATTAAAGCAATGTTAGTCACCTTAAACAGCATAATATCTTAACCTCCATGTAGCATTTAAGGAGAGTTTTGCTGATCCTTCCAGTTTCTTGTCCTTTCCAATTCATTAGGGGATTCACATTAGATGACGTTTAGTCAGTATTATGTGGTTTTATTTCTAGACAAAGTGGACAAATGTATAGTAGAAAAATGCCATCTTGAGCCTATTTTGGTAAAAACCAACCAACCAACGCCCCACAAACATCCTAAGCAATAGAATATATGTTCTAGTCTTGCAAACATGTAGTTAACTCAAAACCAATAGTATTATTCAGACCATCAGAAAAAAAAAAGTGAAAAGTGAAATTAAACTAAATAAAGCTTTATAAAAATGAACAAATCCTCTACTTTTTTGGATGGCTGGAGTTCCTTGTCCAACGGAGCGGATGTATAAGTAACCATTTCTTAGGTACAACTTTCCTTTTATCTGGCTTTTTTTCTTCACAGATCCCTGGAGAATAATGAGTGTTATGCCCCAGCACTCCAGAATAGAGGAGCTGATTTTATTTGATTTTTTTTAAGTTTTGATCCCTCCCCCTCCAATATGGAAAGAAGATTTGCAATACATGGTAAGCAGACTTTCAGGTTTTCTTTATTTGTTAAAGCCAATTCCTGTAATTTCTCCATAAAAATTACTCAGCTTGTGTCCATGGTATTCTTGCCCAAATTTCAAGCAGATATTACTGCTCCAAGCAGATATTAAAATCCATACTGTCACCCCATATGCCCTCTCTTTAAACAGTCACCTTTGCCTCAGAACAGCAAACCTAAGATCTGACAAAAATTAAACCTCTTAATCAGAGAAACATGATGATTTCTCCAATTCTCCATTTCCATCTTTAGAGTTGTTCTGTTACTGTGACACATAATAAAGAGGGTCAAGTCAGTCTCTGCCAGCTCATTGTCTCACACATAATGGCTCCAGCCAACACCCTTATTTCATATATTTCTCTTTTTGTCAAGCCTCCCACTATTGCCTCAGACTATCTTCCAGTAATTCATTCAAACTCTTTCTCCCTCTGCCAATTTCTCCCTTTGCACTTTTTAGAGCAGTCATTTTGCTGTCCTCTGCTGTTTTACACATCAGGAAAAATGCACTGAAAACACAGGAAGAGAGAGACTCATTCCTTATTTTGGTGGTACAGTAGCCAAGAGGAACAATTTCAGATAGACACCACCTCATCCCCAGTCGGGTTCTGTAACACACTGGTTTTCCAAATTTATTCAAATTCCAACCCATTAATGTATTTGTCACTAGAGACAAAATACTGTGAATTAAAACCTGACGACAGGCTTGAGCATCAAATGTATCTTGCAAGTTTCTCGGAAGCAGCTTAAGTATTTTGCAGTGGGTCTGCGGATCACAAGCACAAACCTATTTGAGGTAGAGGGACAATCAGGAGCTCTGTGTCTATAATACATGTGTGGTCTTGTTGGTGCCCTAGAGATCTGAGAGAAAAAAAAAACATTCGCACTCAGTGGAGGCAAATCTTCAGAGCACAGAACAAACTATGAAACAAAAGTCTTGTCTCCAAGAGCGCTCCATTATATTTGAAATCCCTAACTCCAATTTTGAAACCAGAAGAGGCTCTTAATATGTTCCCTAAATTCATTCTCATACACACATTAACAGTTTTACCAGTAACTTTACAAAATTAAAAGAAAGCCTGGCATACTCTGAGTCCAGAAGAAGGGAAGTTTGACAAGCTTTCAAGCAGCTGGAAACAGTTTTGCTTATGAACATCAGGTAATCATAACTACAACTTCAATACCAGCTCCACATCTGTGTCAAGCAGTTATTAAAGGCAGGTTTTAATGTTTAAGTTTTTAAAGGTTCTAAGGAAAGATTATTTACATAATTAAATTTAACACTTAATACTACCTTGTTCTTTCCTCCGTGGCAGTGATAGCTGTCAACCCCATAACACTGCGCATTCCAACATAATAAGCAGAGATGAAGTTAGTAACAAGAGCCCATGCTCTGTTTTGTAACCCATTATAAAACTGTAACATCCTACAAGGAGTTGTAAACAATTTCATTTACAGGAAAAAATAAAAAGGTGCTCCCACAGGTAAAAATAAACCCTTTTAGTAAAGACAACAAAGTACTCAAAATATAGCTCCAGAATTTTGGCATGGGTCTACCCGCATGGTCCATGCCAAGAAACTGTACAGAGAGGATATGCAAGATGGGTAGAAAAGAATAATGGGGTAAATACAGTGTGTTACAGGATTAAGCTAAATGTTCAGAATTCTCCATATATATAGAAATACAGAAAGACATTCTACACAGTGAGAAAGTAAAGAGCAATTCCACAATAGCTGGCCATAGTGCACCAAATTCCTTTTTTTCCTTAGCGGTTGCTTGAGAGATACATTAGGTAATAGCACTGCCATGCTGTTGGATAATACCAGAATCCTGGAATTTATCAGCACAGCAATTTTACTGTTAAGAAAAACTGCTAATAAAGACCCTGAATAGAAGAATTTTACCAATAGCATACCACGTCAAGTTACATTGATGCCATAGATATCTCGGTGCTTTAAAATCCTTTTAGTATTTCTAGATTCATTCCACTGGGAAAAAAAATAATAAATCAAGGGAAATCAAATACATACAGAAACACACTCACTCAAATGGCACTCATTGCTTTTTGTACAATTAAGCTTTAGTGAAAATATACATCTTAAAACAAATGAAGTACAAATGTACAAAAATCCTTGAACTCAGATAAAAAATATATATAGTACACTTTGCTACAGAGATATAAAACATTTAAAGTTTCCTCATCCTTTCTGAGGAGAGTAAAATGATTTAAAGTCGGGAGGACTCCTGCTCATCGTCACTGCAATCAGATTTAAAGCAGACCTGCAAGAGAAGACAGAAGAGAGAATTTGGCTGCAGAACTGACACTATTATCGGTTTGTGTGTTTTATGGGCCACATAAAGGCTGGGGGTGGGGCAGCGGATGGCTTTTTCCAGCACATTTTGTTCCATACTAACTAAATACTTTGGGAATATCAAAAGAAACCACAACCCAACCCCAAATCTCAAGTCATTAAAGTTTCATTTAACCTTAAGTTCCTTCTTTTAACTTCACAAGACAATTAACTGCAATCTTACAACTTCAGAACCAACTAAAGGCCCTCAAGCCACATTATTTTTTTTAGGACTCTTTCTCAATACATAGAACTATATCTTGGGACAGTCTGAAACCTGCTGATTCAGTTGGAAAAAGACTACAGTAAGACACGAACTTGAACTTCAGCTATGTGACATTATCAGTACACTTAACTGTTCCTTCTATTCCATTACTGTAAGTGAGGGAAAAGTGAATTGGAAAAGGTAGACTAAAAATGAGAGTACTATTATACATTCCATTAGCACTGTACCATTTTAGAGAGGTGAATTACCAGCTGATGTCAAAAAATATCATCATGCAATTTTAATACATGACCCTTTTGTATGCTCCTAGCAATTTTAAAATTCCATTTCTGCTTGAAAGCAAGAGTCATTTCTCCAGAAGTGCTCTCTACTAGAATACACTCATGCTTTTCAAGATAATTCCACTCTAAGTGCAGGCATATTGAGCAAGCAGAATTGTGTTCAACATCTTCAACTGAAAACCTTTACAAATAGCCTATTTCTCCTGACCTAAAAACAAGCACAATATGCCACGTGTCTTTTAGGTGATAAATACTCAAGTCATACACCTCTAAATGTTTGCTAAAGAGTAGAAGTTATGCACGTAAGAGAAGGCTGTGCATTATCAGTTGTGTAAACATGTATTATGTTGTTTTGGTAAAGTCATTAAACTACCTAAGATGTTTTAGTGTTTGTTTCATGACACTTCATCACACTCATTCATTTAGGGGATATTTTTACTTATTAAATACACCAAAATGCTTCATGGCAAGCCCAGCTTTCTGAAGGTGTGAGTCCCAGGAGTTGTATTGCTCCACCGTAACTCCTGAGTTCATTAGTCAATGTTATTTAAGTTTTTGCAGAGGTGGCCTCAGTTATCTCTCAAGTCATCTCCCCAGAACTTATTATAGGAAACTGCAAAATACATAAGAAGCAAAACCCAAATTACATATTTAAGAAAGAACAATCTATATCACAGCTGTTAACTGCAGACACTACCTTCTCCCCAGGTAACAGCTAGCAGACACTAGAGGAAGACAGAATGCTGAGGGAGGAAAAACTCCTGGAGTTCTACGGATTTCTACTGTTTCTGAAATGCAGTGCAGGCGCAAAGCCATAATAAACCAGATTTCATTAGGTTCAGTATTCAGCAAACAACTAATCATACCTATCACAAAATAATATAAAAGATTGAATTGACTTTAAGGTCTTACTGCCAATTTTCTTATGAAAGAAAAAAAATACCCTTACCTCTCCACTAAAAAGTCTGTGAAAAAAGCCTCTCTTTGGTTTAGGAGACCTCTCTCTGTCTGGTGACACAGTACCATCAGTTTCATATGCATTGATATCTTCAAAGCATCCCGTTTCAATCATCTTTGAAACACATGAAATACAAATGAAATATCCACACAAGCCTCTCAGACAAGTTCCATGCATTATCTATTCAGCCTGGCTCCTAACAACTTACAAATTCATCAGCCAAACTACATCACTTACAGAGCTCTGTGAACAAAGACACAGAGTGTGCATTAACTCTCCTTGTGCATCCAGCAAAATAAAAAACAGCAATAAAGGCACTGCCATGCAGGTAAGTGCTCTGATGCCCCTTGCTCTGGTAAGGCATTTCATCTGCCTATGAAGCAGTAATGAGAAATTCTTAGACCAAGAAATTGATTTTCCTTTCATCTATTCTACTAATTTCAGAGCAGTCAGCCTAACAAACATAGGATTCCTATACCCTAGAGTGAACTTAATTAATAAACACGATATTGACTAGGAAAAATGATGATTCTGTGTAGAATATTACTACCTGCATAGTACTAAGGGCATACCTTTTACCAAGGGGTTGAATTGCACTTTGGGGGGAAAAAGTAGCTGATTCCTGACCACAGAATTTAAACATCATTCTGGCATTCTGGGTAGAATTCAAGACAATATTGATTTCAGAAAGTTATAAATATCTTATAATATGGGAAAGACACTCATAGCAAAAACTATGCATTTAAAGTGTTCTTTTTAGAGTGTTCATTGTGAAAGAACAGAAGATTTGAATTTCCTAAATACAAACTGAACTAGCAAAATTCTAGTATGCTACGCAGAAAACTAGAATACTCACTCACTAGGCAGAAGAAAAAGCTCTAAGAGAAAGTCTGCCTCAAGCTGTATTGAACTGTTTGTTTTGAAACCTTAGAAAAGGTGAATCTGCAGTTCTGTATTACCGTTCACTCAGATACTCTATTGACACTCAGGAAGGATAACGTATTTGCTTTTGAGTGTTTTGAATAGCATTCATTCTCTCCTATGAACAGCAGTGTTGAATAACATGTGATAGAACAAGGAAAACGTGGTCATACTGTTGCTAAATACTGTTCTGAATGTTTCATCTATGATGACAAATAACTTTCTGTTTGTGCAGATTTCCATAGATCTAAATTTGTAGCAGGTTTTTTATGTTTTGGGAAAAACTTGTCCTGGAAGTCACTCAGAAAAAAAGTCTAAAGCAGACATCTATTTACATCTTACAAAGTTAATCCTATAATTATATCCCTTAAAAATCTTCTATATTTCTGTGCTAAAGGAAATAGTTTTTAACAAAATATACAATACCTCATTTTGCCAAGGGATTGAGACACAACCCGTAACAAATTTGGAATAGAAGTCATCATCTGTAGTATCCAGGTTCACTCCTTTTACTGTTGAGAACTGCTCTATGTCCAGGACATCTTTACAATATACGGCACGTGGCTGCAGTACAAGACAAGATTGCTTCATTAAGGTTTTGGGATTGGGGGGTTTTGTGGGTTGGTTTGTTTGTTTCCCTAGATGAGCAAAAAGGGAGCAAAATGCCTGCATATATATACATATTTCATGTTGCTGATCACCAAATGACAATACTACAAAATGAGAAAAAATATTACAGAAATGCAAAATCTTAAAAGACTCCCTTCATAAGGCACCTGAGCCATTCCATCCATCCTGGAAGTAACAGAAAAGAAATATCAAAACCAGAAACAGCATGCAGCTTCTCTGGGTTTCTTAATGGTTGTCATAATTCACTTATCATCTGTCACCCTCCTTTCAACTCCAGAGTAAATTGTTCAAAGCTAGTCTTCATTTGTTCTACATCTGAGGTACAGAAGTAGCCTTTTAAGGGCTAAGAAACAAGTTATTTACTGATTTGTTGTAAATCATTTTGTGATCTCAGATGAAATTTGGATATAAGGAAGAAACTCTTTACTGTGAGTGTGGTGAAGCACTGGAACAGGTTGCCCAAGGAAGCGGTAAATACTCCATCCCTGGCAGTGTTCAAGGGAAGGTTGGACAAAGCCTTGGGCAACATGGTCTAGACTGAGGCATCCCTGCCCATGACAGGGGGTTGGAACTGGATGATCTTAAGGTCCTTTCAAACCCTAACTATTCTTTGATGAAAACGGTGGCATTCTCCTGCCAATTTAACTAACTTCAAGGGTTTCTCTGGAGCCACATGATTCCTGACAGGGAATTATGGCAGTTCTTGCCTTTTTAGATACTAATCAAATCTGTCTCACCTACTTACATCTGGCAAGAATGGAGGTTCTAACATGTTAGCTTCCAGCCTCTTGAAGTTAATATTCTTGAAAATAGGATGTTGCTTTACAATAGTAGCTCCATCTTCAGTGCAACCCAGTCGTTCCCCTGGATTTTTAGCAAGTAAATGAAAAGATATGTAAAAATAAAAAAAAAAAAAAAAAAAAAAAAGACTGATGCAGTGATACAATCCCATAATAAAAAAATAAAGAAAGAAAGAAAGAAAATATATACATAATGTCTTTTAAAATGTTTATTTTTTTACCTTGCTTTTTATTAGGTGAAATTTATCATGGTATAAAAATGAACTGGAAATCCAAACTACAACATTCTGGAAGCAAAGAGACTTTCAGTAGGCAAAAGAGTCCTTGAAAGCAGCCCCTTGGAAGATTATACCCAAACTTATACAAAACATATTTTAATTGATGCCATACTGAATAGATTTTTGCAGTACTTTCAGGAAATAGAATTACTTCTTTGTCTTTTTTCAGTGTGCTTAGGTAATGCACATATTTTGCATAAACTACTCAAGAAAACTTAGAACCTTTGTGAGCCACGCCTCTTATTAAATTTAAGAACATGCAAGATCAAAACAGCTCGTCTCATAAAGGCTCTTTTAGGCAAGGGAACTAATGCACTATGCCATTTCTGTGCATGCACTATCAAAGATGGGCATGCTAGTGTACTCCTTCTATAATTACATGTGGTCCAAGGAGTACTGGAACTTTTCATTCACATGATGAAAAAACAATTTATGCAACCTGTCTTCCTTTTCAAAACAATTCTAAATCCTCAGAGTTTGACAACTGAACAACTCATGGACAGTGACAAACGTCTATCCGAACCAGAGGAAGATTTTAGAACACCAGCTTTGAAAAATTTTCAATGGAAAATGTTAACATAGTTCATCTCTTAAAAAGGATTAGAAATTTAATTTTCAAACCTCTATGTCTCTTCACCCACCATCCTGCAGATTGATTTTGCCTCCTCTGAGAACTTGTCAGAATATGTTTCTTGGTCTTCCTTTACTCTCCGGTCAATTTCATCCCGTTTGACCCTTTCCTTATGTTTCCTGAATGGAGACTGGCCTTCAATCATTTCATAGATCAAGCACCCAAGACCCCACCAATCTGGGCTGAACGTGTACTTCTCATTTTTCAGCACTTCTGGAGCTACAAAACAAAAACAAGGAAACCTCAATGACAATTCCATTTAAACTGACTAATTGAACAGTGGAAAAACTCTCAGATACTCTTGGCTCTGTGCAGAGACCTCTGCATCACTCCTTTGTACTTTGAAGAAACATTCATTTCTACAGTCAGGACTCTGTTTATATCTAAGAGAAGCACTTGAGTTCTTTAACACTTAAGATCAGTATTATTTACAAAATGAGAATGAAGTTTTTTCAAAGCATGAAAATAAATCCTGTTGTCACAGTAATTCATCTGCTCACCTGTGACCCTAAATCTCCTAGAGCCTCAGAAAAAAAATGAGATGCTTTCTTAAAGCTCTACCTAAAACTAGAATTTCAAGAGTTAAGTTTTCAAGTTTATCACTAGCTATCAGTAATTGACTACTAACATCTACCACTGCATATTGTAACATTTCTTTCCATGTCTAGGAAATAATCCAGGCCCAGAACAGTTCACTGGACAAGTCATTCAGATACCCACAGAAGCAAATTTTCTGCTAAAATATAACTAGCAAAGGATACTTTACATACCCATGTAGCCAACAGTCCCAACCCTTCCTCGGACCGTTTCTCCTTCTGGAATCTGCACAGCTAATCCAAGATCTGAAATTCTGATATGTCCTATTTACATTAAAACAAAGTATGAACAGTCAGCAAATAATACAGTATTATCACCTTTAATACAAAAAATTTCTGTAGTATACATTAAAAAAAACACCCCAAAACATCAAAACATTCACATACTCACAAACTTAAGTTTATTTAACTTAAATAGAAAGGAGTGATTTATCATCATTCAACTCTTCCTTAAATACAGAAAGGGAGAGAGGCACAGATCTAATTGACTTCATGAAGGTCATAAAAAAGGTTGCTGTTAAGTACTCTAATTCCTAGCTTTGGCAGAGGCTGCTAATGTAGGACGACTAGAAATGATTACTGCTCATTTCAAATTCTGTATCTATACATCAGATGCATGTATTTTTCCATTCTATATGCCTGCCCTTCACAACATCAGAATTTACTCCATTTAGTCCAAATATGAGAAAACTGTATCCTGTACTGAGACAACCAACTAAACTTTGTTAGATTTTCCTCTGACAAAGCAATAATAATGCTAAGCACAAGAAACTGGAACTGCTACCTGCATTCCCACCCCAAAAGTAGCTTAAGCCATAACTTACTTAGAACTATTTGTATTCTAACATGTCCATTCAATATTAGGGTTTCTCCTTCTCAAGAATCAGTGCAATGTAGATAACAGCTTCTATTTCACTTTATTAGCCAAACTTCCCAAGTTGACTGCCTTTCCTGTTACGCATTTACACTACTACCTCTAATCTAGTAGTCTGGTGTGAGACTATTATTTGTTATGGTAGGAAACAGTCCAAGAAGGGCAACGGGAGTAAGTTCATCCACCCTCCATTAGATTCCCATGGACAGATACAGTTCTTTGCTGGACAGACTCATGAGCAAAACAGTTCTTTGCTGGACAGACTCATGATTCAAGACAGTTCAAGACAAGAACTGTACTGACATGATTCTAACTTAAAATACATAAGGTATTTTCTTTAAAATATAAAAGACTAGACAGGAGGAAAAGTAATTACAGTTGCCACTCAAGTTTAAAACGGAAAATTGCCACAATCATCTCTATTAGAAAGGTTCGGGGAGAGAAAAACAGGACATTTTTTTCTAATACTGGATATAAGGACAGGAACAGTATCATTTACAAAACCAGCACAGATTCACCAAATAATTCAGGCTGGAAGGGACTTCAGAAGGTTTCATGTACAAACTCCTGAGCAAGCAAGTGTTCAAGGCTTTTTAAATTCTTGTCTAGAAAACCTCCAAGAGTGGACACTGCCTCACCTCTCTGGGTAGCCTATTCAACTGCTCGAATGTGTCCTTTGTGCATATATTCTCTGTCACTCAAAAGCTCCATAGGATCAATGTTAGTTAACAGCATATTAATTTCTTCTTTACATGTGATAGATAATCAAGGGGTAGGGAGAGTGGAGAAAGTCAAGTGCCACTCTGTATACTGGTTAGAAATAACAAAATGCTTTTTTTGCTGTTTAAAATACATTCAGGTGCCCTTCCATTCCCTGACATCTGATGAGCCCTTTTTCAAGTGCAGGATCTGAGCTCCTGAAGCAATTTTCTAATTAGTCCCCTTTGCTCTCTGGAACAAGATCAGAATATCCCTGGCAGACAGAAAGCATTCTAGTGCAGTCCTGCAAGGCTACATTTATTCCTCAAAGAAGCATTCAGCTTTTGCAAGACACTGCTGGAGAGAAAAATTAAAGAATGCATTTGATGTCTAAGCAAAGCTTTAGGTCATGGAAAGTGACTTCTCCCAAGCATCACCTCTTTAGAAATTTTATCAGTCAGAACATGCTGACTTTTAAAAAAATATTGTGCTAATGATCTCAAAAATGGTTTTTAACTAAAATATTCAGCAACTGCAAAAATAAGCTGTAATATTAATTCCCATCTCAAAAGAAGGTAATTGCTGCACATACTCTACAGTGAAGTCAAAAGATTCCGGTAAATCTCATACAAAGTCATTAAAGAAAATTAATTTGGCTTTTGACAAACAAAACCTACAAACATTTCTCCATACTGTTTGTACTTCCATGATTCCTTCCAGCCACAAATGCATCAGTGACCATCAGACCTGTTTTAGTTGAAACGTTAGATCATTTCAAGATAAAGAAATTTCAGACATCATCTTCATTTCTTAAACATTATTGTTTACTAAGTAATATTCCAGCACTGCATCTAACAAATCACATTTTCATAGCTGAAGAAAGACAAACAGAGAACAGAGCTATATAAAAGTTTCAATGATCTTAAATCAAGGGCAGGGGGGAAGAGGAACAGAAGGGGAAATGTAGCCATTTTAAGGTGGGAAATTGACTCAAACATCATCACTGATGTTCCCCAAGGACCCAGTATTTTCCCCTACTTTCTAAAACAGAAGGGCAGTTTTTTCTTTACTAATTAAAATTAACATGTGTCAGTCAGATCCCATTTATCATGAAGAAATCCTTTGATTTCTAGCAGTTTTAATTAGATTTGCAATTCCCAATTTAAAAATCAATTTTAATTTTTACTTACCACAGTCATCCAGGAGTATATTTTCAGGCTTCAAGTCTCTACAAAGTAAATAGAATAGAAATGTGAATTATACAAAGGCAAAATGATTAGTTATCATCAAGTGCAACGTCAGACTTCTTGGTTCTGATTAAAGTCAGTTTTCAAATTTCCATCATACAAAGAAAGTTGGGAAGTAGAGGACCTATAATACAAATATAACCACAGAACTCAAAATCCCTTTTTTCCCAACTCTCTACTCCATTTATATTAACAACTGCATTTCATATTTGACAGATGAAAAACTTTATGTAACACTAAAATCCTGATATAAAGAATGACCAACTTACACCCAAATTCATGCGTAAAAGGTGTGTTCCTAAGAGTATCAGCCATACAACTCCATAGTGGTAAAACTTGCTTGCAATGCTTGCTGCAGTTTTATGCTCATTCCTTGCTATGATCCACCCCAGGGTGCCAGAATATCAACAGACAGTAATATTCCCAAGACTAAGCATGGGCTTGGTATCATCCATTCAAATTCCATTCCTTTATTTTGGACATGCAGCTTCTAAAGCTTACTAGACTCTTCATTTAGTTAGGATTCTTTGCAATATCAACTAAGATTCTGTACTACTCTTCACATCAAAGTTTCATGTGAAATATTTTTTAGCTATTAAACGCTTGCAAGAATCAGGAAAACAATCCATTGAGGAAACTTGTACGTTTTTACTTTAAGAACAAAAGAAAAAACTCAATAGGATATTTGGATTTTCTCCCTACCCAAGGAAAATTTGGGGAGTCACTGAAGCTGAATCAGAAGCTGTTCAGAGATTACTTCAGGATCTATAGTCCAGCAGAGTCTACTGAGAACATACATAGTTTTATATACATAAAATATACATATGCATGAAATATATGTATAAATTTATATTGATATAGAACCATGATTTGCATCAGAAAGTATGCAGACTGTAATACAGTCTCTTAGATTTATTCCGCCACCAAATATCATGAAGCCAGAAATAGACAAGCAAAAAATCACTACTTAGCTAAAGATTCAGTTGCTATTGGAACAGACTGCTAAAAACCAAATGTACATATATGGTATATGTACAGTTGTGAAAACAACAGTTATCCATATACAAGCAGAGTAATGTAAAAGAAACAATTTTAGGAAGACCAACTTTAGAATTTATATTCAAAATTAGAAATATACATGCACACTTGTTAAGCAAGGAATCTATATGCTTTTTTCCCAAATATTCATAACTTCATGCTCTGAAGTATGTGTATTCATCTTAAAGTTTCATTATTTCATATCACTAACTGCATAAAGAAGTCAGCAAGATGCTTTGCTTCTAATACTTTGAAGTCAGGACTGTTTCCATAATGTTAATCAGTGATGTTAAATATGAGATTACAATGCCAGAGAGACCAGGAGAGATAAGAGTAAATAAAAAAAAATAACACCCCGCCCCAAAATTAAGACAACAAATTCAGCTCCAACTTTACATAGAAACACATCTACTTTAAAGCATATAATATATGCTCAAGTTAAGTAAACAAGTTTAAGAGTTCCATCTCCAAGGTGGCAGATTAAAACTTAAGCTAAACCCCAAGGTTTAACTGGCAACATCTGCTGCTCAATAGAGGCTAATTCTGTTCTGACATGATTTTGGTTGGTCAATAATCAAACCTGTTTCCAGCCAAAATTCCATCTAAAGAGATGCTATTTGTTTCTAGGCATAGCAGTTCTCAAAAAGAAGTCAGCTTATGGAAGCATTCAGCTATCAAGTCTAGCTCCAGGATGCTTGCTTTGGGGTATCAGCCTTCTTCCTCTTTCCTTCCTCCACCACGACAGATGTCAAACTGACAGAAGTCAACTTCTGTGAGAGTTTTCCCTTATGAAGCAGGGAGGACTGCAAAACTCACAAAACTAAAAAGCATATTACAAAAAGGTAGATAAAAATACATATATTTAAATTGGACTAAACAGTGACTACTGCATTTGTGCTACAGCTTACACCAGCCTTCCTACTGATAAAACTCCTGGATAAAAATCCATCAGGGGATTTTACTGCCATGATGTCAACTCAACTGACTACACACACAAGGCAGGCAAGGAGTTACTTGGGTTTATCAACTACAGCTTCAACAGGTCTTTGAGCCTGATCCTTGACTTTCCAGGCACATTCAGTGGCATTATGAGCACCTACATGAGTTTGTAAGGAAAATCTAGGTATTTGGTGAAAAACACTACTCCTTGAGGAGTCAGCTTAACTCCTGCAGGATAACCCCAGCAATCAAGTCCCTTTTGGAAAGCAGGCACTGGTTCCCCACTCTGTCTTAAGCAAACCCTGACTTTGCTCTCCGTATAAGACATTTTATGCAGCAGATGGATGAATAGCTCCACTACTGACTGTTCCTGTCTGTTTGCTTCTTTTTCTGATGTCAGCAACATATGACAAGTTAGAGAGTTTCACAAGCTCCCATTGAAGAAGCAAGCTGGCGCAATTGCTCTCACAGGGCACCATGGTGCCCTCCTTCCAGCTCTGCACCTTCTCTTTTAACCTGGGGGAACCCCACTAACAAAGTGGCACAACTGACTCCAGGGTGCTACTGACAGCACTTAACATCACTGCCTAACAGTCAGTGGTGACTGGCATAAAGACACATGAAACGCACAATAAAAACTGGTGTTAATGGAAAGTCAGGCCTAGTTTTTCCACTTATGAGACATTTTGCTATTGATGGTGACACATCCCAAACACAGTAAGCTTAGAATACATTTTAACATGACTGGCCTACATTAAAACTGCCATTCTAGAACTGAACAAACTGACAAGATGAACTGATTTTACTGCTATCTGCTGACACCCATCTGCACCAAGGATTTCTATTTTCAGAAGTCCCGAATTTCCCTTCTCCCACTGCCTCTACAGCACACTTCACTGTGAATATACAGATGGATAGCTACAAGAGCATGTTCTCAAGAAAATGTAACAGTATGGAACAAAACTACAGTCTGCTTTTAACAATTTATGCTTTTGCTCTAAAAAAGACTTTAAAACTCCTCTTTTAAAGCTGGAGAACAAATGCAGTAATAGATCTCGACAGATGGCAACAAGAGAAAGAATTAGCTCCAATTTCAGAAATACCAATATTAAATGCTTTCAAAATGACAGCAAAATAAAAACATTCCTTCTGTACTTTCTTGCCCTGGCAAACAAGAAATATGAGTTACCATAATTTGGAAAAAATAAATCACTGACTCATGAAATCATGCTTCATGATGTTCTCCCCGCCAATAACAGTTAAGACCGGAGGCTGCCAGCATAACTTCGTTGATAAGAATAATTATAGCAAATTTTCCCCAGCTTTGTTTCACTGATCATATACAAACACTGAAGTGCTGCTTAAATGTGTTTCCATTAAGATGCCTGTTACAGAATTTTGATCAGGTAACATATCACTCTAATTGGTGACATCCTGGAGACTTCCATTTCCACCTGGTTTAGACCACTCCAGAACAAACCACAACCACTCCAAGATCTGGAATCAGAGACAGAATACTAGGATTTGACACACATGTTTGAAGGCCTTCTTGCAGACATATTGCTAACAAGTTGGGCTTAAACACAAGGGCTGGGGGTGGTGTGGTTGTGTTTGTGTTTTGTTGGGGGGTGGGGGTGTTGTTGTTTTATTGTATTTTAAACAGTCAGGTTTGTTTTCTTTTGGGCAATGTGAAATGTTCATTTCAAGCTCATCTTGGAGATTAAACCATTCATCTCTGCTTCTCTTCTATCATGTGTGCCAAAACGCACTGTATAACATTGCAAGATGGCCCAAATTCTTTAGGGAACCACGTGCAACATCTAGCATAAGCCTGATCTACTCTTTGGTTTTGCCACCTTGTGCTGTGACGGAAAAGACTCAGACTCATTATATATTAAAGTAATGCAAGATTATACTTTAAATCTTTGAAAACAAGTGGCGCTTGATGTTAATGCCAGAAACATAAAGAAAGCACTCTTGGTCCGCCACTAAGTTAATTTTGCTTCTGTAATATTAATGCCAGGGGTTAAATGAGGTATGTAGAAAGACAAAAGAGTAAGACCATAAAAATCTCAATTTCAATTAACAAGGCTTCTGATAGCTTCAATACTTAAAAAGGAATAAAGTGTTTATTGGAGGAACCTAAAATAAATACAGAAGAAAGGGCAATACAGATTATAATTGACTGTTTAACCTCTTGGGCACAACAAGCAATGCAGCAAGGGACTTCTATATCTTTCTATGAACTTCTGCTTTTAGGGTGGGCACGAATGCAATCTCGTGTTCCTAAAACTTAAGAGTTACCAATGAATTTGCTTCATAAATCATAACTTACTTCCATTTTACAAACCAACCTTAAATCAACTTCATAATGCTTTAGAATATAGCAAATATCTAGACCTAAATTAACAGTAAGAAGACAAATAAGATCAGTAATTTTGAAGGACAAGCTGTGAAAAGGATAGCTACTTCTTTTTGTTTGCTTCTTCTACTATAAAGCATAAGCCTGTTTCAGTAGAAAACGATTAATACATTCAATGCTGAACAGACACGGAAAATTCAAAGTACAAGTGACTATAGATGACACTGACCTGTAAACAATTCTCTCCTTCTGTAAATCCTCCAGACCACAGCACAGTTCTGCAGCATAGAAAATAGCCCTTTCTTCATCAAAGCCAGGATTTCCCATGTTATATATGTGAAACTTCAAATCCCCTCCATTCATTATGGTTAATACTAAACACAGGGCATCTTTTGTCTCATATGTATAGGATAAACTAACCTAAAAATGGGGCAGGAGGAGAAGATGACCATTATTCACTCATAAATCCCAATACAATTAACAGCTCTTTTTTTTCCAATACAAGCAATGTATGAATCCTTTTTTAAAACAAAAAAGGACAAAACAGCCAAGTACAGAATCATCCCTGCATGTACTTGAAGACACAAAGGAATTCAGACTAATGTGCAAGCATATACAAACTCTACATCATCATACAAGAACTCAGTGACCTGTCTAGATACCACAGAGCTCCATCCAGACATCTTATTGAGGATGCCCCTCAGCTGCACATTATCTATATTACTTCTTTGTGAAGATAATGTGCACGTAGACCTTATTTTATTAATACCTCAGGAATTCAGCATTATCAAACCATGTTCTTTAATTTCTGTAAGAGTCGAAGTTGCCCCACACGAGAGAAACTAAATAAGTTACTTAGATCAAATGTATAGTTTTCGTTCCTCCCCTCCCTGCAAATAACTGCATATTTCCCTGGCTCAGAACTTGCCAACAGTCGAGACATCTATAAAGCTCTTTATAGTCTAAATAAATTTAAAACAAGATAATATACTGCAAAACTGAACAGACGTTATCTAAGTTAAAAACTCAGTTTCAATAGAAGATGCTACATTACACTGATGATCATCTAGCAGAATCTTCAAAAATACATCTTCACCCTCAAAGATGAACTAAACTGTACTCTTAACTTCAGAAGCATAAATCAAATACTAAATAATAAATTGAAATTAATATACAAACCAGCTTCTCATGGCAGAGGTTCCTATTTGGAGTTTTTAAACTGACATCTCCAGCTATTAATGACAAATTATCTACCCAATTCCAATCCAGTATTACTGCAGATCCTACATCTAGACCTCCTCTGTGGCATTAAAGAAAAATGTTGGCTAGCAAGAGGAAAATAACTTCTGCTCAATCCTATAAAGTGATTTCAAATTCAACTTGGATCAATTATTGATTTATAGTATTTATATATGTTGAAAAATAGGACTCATAAATAGAAGCTTAACTCTTATCTCACACCTCCCCACAACTAGTAATTTCTGGATTCAATTTCAATGAAGTCAAGCCCATATATATACACATATATATACAAAAACATTATTTATAATCATTTAAAATATTAATGTACCTGGCCAGCAAATTCTAGTTTTTCTTTTAGCTGGCTGTATTCTACAGGGGGTATTGTAATGCATAAAGCTCGGCAGAAAATACATACATACATATTTTATACATACAAATATGTATTTTTATAAATAACTTCCACTGTCCTCTAACACGGGTATTTTAAACTCCTCTCTGAATAGCAATGCAAAATTTATCAGTAAATGGATTTAAAACCAAAGCAACATTCATTTAAAATTAATATTTAGAGGACATAAATTCAATGAAAAGATAAGGATTTCCTGGGGGAAAAGTTTACTTGGTATATCTTTGATCATCCAAGTTATTTCACTGCTTAGTAATTAGAACTCCTAACAGACCATAATTTATGTGATAGCATCAGGTTAAAGTATTAAGACTAAGATTTTTATTCTCTGGAATTTCTATTAAAAAGTTATGTTAATTGTTTCACACCCAAGATTTCTCTTTAAATCTCAATACACAGAAAAGCAATATAACTAACCTGAATTGATATGGCATTCAAATTTCATGTTTACCTTGAAATGACTAAGCAGTAGAGTAACAAATGCTATGAAAATACTTAAGTATATAAAAACTCTAATATTAGAAGTCACAGACATGAAGGATATGCAACTTCTAATGGCAATTAAATGGCAGATTCTAATGAAGTCACCCCTTTGTAAGTGCATCTATAAATGACCTCCAGAAAAGAAATCAGCATTAATTATAAGAAAATAGGTGCATGTGAGGAAAGAAAGGAGTAAAAGAACAAAGCAGAGAGCAATGAATTGGAAGAGACAAAGAAGGGAAACAGAAGGAAAAAATAGGATGGAACTAAGTATACAGAATATCTTCTTCACTAAACATAAAAATACGAAGTCATAGGCTGCACCAGAAAGAATTTAAACAATTATTCAAATGTGAGTAATAAATAATAATATATTCACCTTTAAAGAGATGAAAAATGTTCAGTGTCATAGCATGCTGAAAGCTGATGTTTTGGTTGTAAGTGAGAAATAAAGGAGGCAGACTAAAACTAATTCAGTATTGGATAAAGTCCTCTGCACAGAACTATTCTACTTACAAAAAATGTACTTCTCATTACACCAATCATTTCTCTCAACAGTATGCACTCTCTAAATCAATCAGAAAATGCCCCGTGACCACAACCTCCTGGAAGAGACTGAAATGAAGCAAACAAAGCAAGACAAACTTCTGAGAATACGATCAGAAGTAGATACTTACTACAAACCTACTATTCACTTTTTCTAGAATTCTTTTTTCATTTAGAGCCATAGATTCTCCTTTCCTCTTCTTTATTCTCTTTTTTTCTAGCTTTTTACAAGCATACATTTTTCCTGTTGCCCGTACTTGACAGGCACACACCTGAAAAAGAAGGAAGGTATGTCA
>JAOEHY010011563.1:0-10767 GCA_025447955.1 Psilopsiagon aurifrons
TTCAGCCTGGAGAAGAAAAAGCTTCATGGAGACCTCAGAGCAGCCTTTCAATATCTGAAGGGGGCCTATAGGGATGCTGGGGAGGGACTCTTCATTAAGGACTGTAGTGAGAGGACAAGGAGTAATGGGTTTAAACTTGAACATAGGAAGTTTAGGCTGGATATGAGAAAGAAATTCTTTACTGTGAGGGTGTTGAGGCACTGGAATGGGGTTGCCCAGGGAAGTTGTGAATGCTCCATCGCTGGTGGTGTTCAAAGCCAGGTTGGACATATCCTTGGGTGGTTTGGTTTAGTGTGAGGTGTCCCTGCCCATGGCAGGGGGGTTGGAACTAGATGATGTTAAGGTCCTTTCTAGCCCTAACTATTCTATGATTGTATTATTCTATAAACAACACTAGTCCTAACACTGATCCCTTATTGGACACTGCTAGTGACCATTCACCAATTGGATGTGATGCCACCACTGTTTATGCTTGGACATCCATCCAGATTTCAACCCAGAAAATTGCTTGATGTTTTATGTGTACTAAAGAGAACACTTAATTTAAAATGATATAGATGATCTTATGTGTGCTGACTTAATTCCTGTTAGTCCTTCCTAACCATACCTGATTGAAGCATATGCTTCATTTGAAGTTATGTATGTATACTAAAAGCTGACAGCTGGTGAGACATGCCATACCTCATTTCTTATCATTCTACAACTCTCTTGCATCAATCTGCAGTAATTATGAGCTAAATGCAGACTTAATGTCCTGAGTTGCTAGTCAGCATACGGGCTAACACAGTTCAAAGCAGAACTTTATGTAGGGTATAAAGTACTGTTGTCTGCTTGAAGGAAAATAAATTCATGTAACCATCCATCTGTAAAAAGCATGCTTAAACCTAGCTTTATGGCAAAACTGGCAAAATTAATTACTGATGAAAGGACTACTTACATGCTAGGAATTAAAAAAGATAATTGTGACCTATGATGCAGCATTATAGTGAAGTTTAGCTAATAAAATGAGAGGATGCTTTTACTGTCAATGACCGTTTGTCCATTCACCTCTATATCAACTTAATTCAGTGGAAGAAACCTTCCTGGTCTTAGCAAGTAAGAATCATAGAATACTTAGGGTTGGAAAGGACCTCAAGATCATCTAGTTCCAACCCCCCTGCTCCATCAAACATAATACTCTGGGGTGGTGGTCCAGGTGACAGATGTCAGACTAAGGGAGATTCTTCCTCATCAAAGTTATCCAGGCTCATTTGCTGACACTTTGGGCAGTTTTGCTGGCACCTTGAATTTACCTCCAGGTTATTAGTGCAGGTAGGTTGCTAACAAGCTTTCTGGGCTGCGTTTTTCTCCTATTGCTATTTTTAGCTTACTTTTTACTCTGAAGAACCAATGTATTTTAATGCTGTTTATGCATAAAGCTTTGCATAAATCCATTGATGGGACTTTTTCATTGATATTCTCCTTGACTCTAGAAGCATGACTGCTCTTGTTGTAAGATATGTTTTCAGAATACTAAATGTTTGGGGTAATTTGCACCTTTTAAAGGACCCCAAGATCTATATTTCTTAGAATTTGAAGAAACAAGACAGAGCTTTTAATTTACAACGCTGCATTCTATGTGCAAGACTTTCACTATGTTAAGTCCTGCCAAAATGTGTAAACCCATAGTGCATTCTGTGTTGAATTTACCTTGACTAATGAAATACATACACTACTCTTTATTGTATGAATATCTATAATCTTAGATTTTTGGTTCTTTTTTCCCTGACAATTTTTTAATTTAATCTCATTTTTTAATGCATGTATGCTCAGAAGTGAGGACCTGGCAATGAAGGGGTACCATCGCACCTTGTGACAGCCTGAACATGTAGAAGATGGTTTCAATCATCATCCCCTGTGGTTTAGGATAATGCTGTTCTGCCAGTGGTGCTTTACTGTAACACCTTTTTATGGTCTGTGCAATTCTTGTAAGGGTTTAAAAATACTAATCAAATATTAATGACAAAATCCTGGCATTACTTTAAATGGATAAATCAATAAGAGTAACATGACATTGCTCTGGAAAGGTTTCAGCACAGCAGAAGTTTGATTTTCTTTTTTCTGTGAACGATTATGCCTGGGTGATGCCAGGCATGAGCCTGCCAGGGAAGAGCAGCACAGTGGGTCCTCCCAGCAGCCACCAGTCCTGCTGTGTGCACTCAGCAGCTCCTGAAGCCCATGGCCTATGTCACTCCACCATTTTCCCCTTCCTCAACATTGTGCTCTCTTCCATTATATTTTCCAGCCATGATTTCATAAAGGCTCTAAGCTGCCATTACCACCCAGAGTAGCAGAGGGGTCTGCTGTGCCTGGGCTTGAGCAGCTGTGCAGTGACCTCTCCAGGGGCTGAGCCAGGCAAGAAAAACTTGTGGTGAAGGATCCAAGTTCTCTCTATTCAATGCATTCCTGCTATGTATCTATGGCTCATGTGTACCCACAAATGCTGACTTTGGTAACTGGATCATTTTGAATTCAATTTTGGAATCGTTTAAATCTGCTTATGACATGGAGCAAAGCAGCTCCACATGAACCGCACACAGCATTGCTGTTCCACAGTTGGTCTCAGCATGCGATGTATTTACTGCTGTGCTCTTTAGAGTGCATAAAATAAAACTTCATGAAAAATACTTCATCATTTTCAGAGGGATGCTTCCTGGTCTAGTTAGGACATGAATAATAACCTGCTCTGAGGGAAATACCAGTAGGAATGCAGCTGCTTCCAAAGCTCTGTGTGGTATCTGGTGGCTTATGCATAGGAGCCTGCAATGGGAAATGACGTTTTGTCTCTGGGTCTGCTTTTGTAGCCTGGGATTATTTTCTTCGATGCTGGAGAAAGAACTGGTTAAAAAGAAGTGCTGATAAAGTGTTTTTTTTCTTTAGAAAATGTCAGTTCTCTTGTACCAGAATGGTACAAAAAAGGTCTAAAAAAGCCCTACCAGCAGAACATAAACTGCCACAAGCTCCTCTCAGAGGTGATATTTCATCTTGTTACTGCCTTTTTTACTGCCTCAATTACAAGTAACTGGCTGAGAAAAGCAGGACAGCTTTTGGGTTCCTTGTCTTCCAGAGTTTGACCCTGCTTAGAGGATCAGATTACAAAAACATTTACAGAACCTGTGAATTTTCTCTGAGTGTTCACAGTTAGAAATGGAATGATAGCTGCAAAATGGCATCTATAATCAAGGCATGGAACATGCTTGCATGCTTTTCCTTGTCCATTAATTAGGATAAATGTCTGGGTTTCTGCACAGCTCATTAGGAGAGAGCATGGCAGTCACCTGAATACATGTGGAAGTGGGGAGCTTTCTTTGAAAACAAAGTAGGCTCATAAGTGTGGTGCACTTAGGAGCTCAGGGAGGTATGACCAAACTGCTGCAGTTACTCATGTCTGCAGGAGGAAATAAGTGGAATGAGTAAATAGTAAGTAATAGGTCCAGTCCCTTTGTGATCCCCTTTCCCCCCTGTTATCATTTGCAAATCATAGAATCATAGAATAGTTAGACCTCAAGATCATCTAGTTTCAACCCCCCTGCCATGGGCAGGGACACCTCACACTAAACCATACCACCCAAGGCTATGTCCAACCTGGCCTTGAACACTGCCAGCAATGGAGCATTCACAACTTCCCTGGGCAACCCATTCCAGTGCCTCAACACCCTCACAGTAAAGAATTTCTTTCTCATATCCAGCCTAAACTTCCTATGTTCAAGATTAAACCCATTACTCCTTGTCCTCTCACTACAGTCCCTAATGAAGAGTCCCTCCCCGGCATCCCTATAGGCCCCCTTCAGATATTGAAAGGCTGCTCTGAGGTCTCCATGAAGCTTTTTCTTCTCCAGGCTGAACAGACACAACTTTCTCAGCCTATCTTCACACGCGAGGTGCTCCAGTCCCCTGATCATCCTCGTGGCCCTCCTCTGGACTTGTTCCAACAGTTGCATGTCCTTTTTATGTTGAGGACACCAGAACTGCCCACAATACTTCAAGTGAGGTCTCACGACAGCAGAGTAGAGGGGCAGGATCACCTCCTTCAACCTGCTGGTCATGCTCCTTTTGATGCAGCCAAGGATATGGTTGGCTTTCTGGGCTGCAAGAGCACACTGTAGATGACTCATGTTCATTTTTCCATCCACCAACACCCCGAAGGCCTTCTGCCCAGGGCTGCTCTGAATCCCTTCTCTGCCCAACCTGGAGCTGTGCCTTGGATTGTTCTGACCCAGGTGTAGGATCTTGCACTTGGCATGGTTAAACTTCATCAGGCTGGCATCAGCCCACTTCACAAGACTATTAAGGTCCCTCTGGATGGCATTCTTTCCCTCCAGTGTATCGACCAAACCACCCAGCTTGGTGTCATCAGCAAACGGAGGGTGCACTCAATCAGCCAGTAGCTCCTGGTGGGAGCTTGGCTCCTCGTCAGCCCCCTGCAGGACAGCAAAGTGGTTCTGGGTGGGGACAACAGATTTAGGAGAAAGCCCTTTGCTTTTAACTGTCCTCTTCCTCCTTTTTTTGTTGACCTTTTCTGTGACTATTTCCCAGATTCCTGGGGTAGCGGCCTCCTTTCCTGCATGGGCGACAGTCGACGCTTGAGGACCCCATGCAGTCTGGTCCTGGAGCAAGCAGTGCTGCTTCCTCTCAGCTCCCTGACACCTTTCAGCCCATTGACAGCATCCGCAGCTCAGCCCCTCCTGCAGGAGGACCTCCACCAGGGAGCACTGAGTGCAGCCCCACTCATCGCACACCCTCCCCTCAGCAGAGCAGTGCAGACGCTCTCTCCATCCCGAGCTCTGCACCGCAGCCTCCCCTGTCACCGGCTCTGTCTGGGTGCCTACGCTGACCATCGCCGGAGCAGAGCTCCCAGAACAAGCCCGGGTCATGAATATTCACAAGTCTGCACGTGCTACATGATCAGTGTTCCTGGTATGCAATTCCATGCTTAACATTTGTTTGCTTTTGTGGCAATAATAATAATGAAGAAAGGCCTTACTCAGACTCATTAGCCAGATGAAGTATTAGATAATTCTTTAACAGGTCAAACAATTTGTCTGGATTATAATTTACCAAGTCCCACAATTTTAGCTTTCCATCTCATCTTCAGGCAGATGTTTTGGTGGTGTTGTTATTAACTTAGTTGTGTATATTTTGCTGGAAAGAATGGACATAGAATCTAGGAGAGGAAGGACAGGCCAGGAAGTAGAGGAGGACAGCTGCCCTCTCTGTGGGAGAGCAGCTGGAGACCCTGGAACTCTGCCTGGGAAAGACGATGAGCCAGCAGAGGGCTTACAGGTCAGGGGCAGATAAACATAGGGTGACACCATGGTGGTTGTCTAGTACACGCTACCTCATCAGGAAGAAGGGGCAGATAAAGTCTTCTTCAGACAACTGGAAAAGTCTCACGTTTGCAGACCCTGGCCACAGTTGAATGAGGAACCAAAGGAAGGAGATGCTCTGCTGGACCTGATAACTATGGACAGAAAAACTGGTTGAGGATATAGAGGTTGTGGGCAGCCTTGGCTGCAGTGACTGTGAGTTGGTCCAGTTCAGGAACCAGACACAATGGACAAGGGAACAGCAGGATTCTCACCTTGGACTTCAGAAAAGCAGACTTTGTGCTGTTCAGGGACCTGTTTGGAAGAGTCCTATGGGATACAACCCTGGACAGAAGAAGGATCCAGGGCAGTAGTTGTTTTTCAAGGACCTATACCTATCTACAAGCTTGAGTGGTTTATCCTGATGCCAAGCAAGAGTGGCAGGAGGCTGCATGAATGATCAATAAGCTCCTGGAAAAAAATCAAAACCAAACGTGGCAAGGTGGTGTACAAGAGGTCAGAGCAGGACAAGGTAAGCTGGGAGGAATGAAGTGACCAAGTCTGAACACTTGTGAGTGGGGTTATGGAACTGTTGGAACAAGTTCAGAGGAGGGCCATGAGGATGATCATAGGACTGGAGCACCTCCTGTAAGAAGACAGGCTGAAAAAGTTGGTGCTGTTCAGCCTGGAGAAGAGAAGGATGCATGGAGACCTCAGAGCAGCCTTCCAATATCTGAAGTGGGGCTACAGTGGTGCTGGGGAGGGACTCTTCATGAGGGACTGTAGTGATAGGAGAAGGGGTAAGGGGTTCAAACTTAAGCAGGGGAAGTTTAGTTTGGATATGAGGAAAAAATTCTTTAGTGTAAGGGTGGTGAGGCACTGGATTGGGTTGTCCAGGGAAGTTGCGAGTGCTCCATCCCTGGCGGTGTTCAAGGCCAGGTTGGACAGAGCCTTGGGTGGTATGGTTTAGTGTGAGCTGTCCCTTCCCATGCAGGAGGGTTGGAACTAGATGATCTTGAGGTCCTTTCCAACCCTAACTATTCCGTGATTCCATTCAGGATATGGATAAGAGACAAAGCTTTTAGCACATTCAGACATTACTTTAAAATGCTGGCATTGCAAATCCCATTTGGCTGCCTTTAGAGTGACTATTTTTCATTACTGGAATTACAAAACATTTCTAAGGCATGTATCTGTCAGGTCCTGAGTTGTATGCAGCTTGCAGGGAAAGAGGATACCTCTAAGCTAAGATAAAGCCATAGACTCATTAGAGTAGAATAGAAATAGCTTATCTGCTGTTCTTAACTACTAGTTGCAGACTGTGTAAAAATAATGTACTGATGTTGGAGATGTCTGTGATCAAGTTACCTCTGTAAATTATGAGGGATACCATATCTGTACTAATCCGATATTATATTCTGCAAAGAACATGTTTTCAGGAAGAAAAAGGAAAATCTACAAGAAGTTTGACAAATTTCCTCTTCATGTCTTTGGCTGCTGTTGTAATTAATATGGCAGAAATAATGGAAAATAGAGAGATAGAGGTGGGGAGGGAGTTGAGGGGGAAGCAAGCTACCCACACAGTCCTGGGTTAGACTATGAACACCTACATCAGATGGGGATAAGTAAAAAGTGATTGTTTAGGATGAAAATGAGGTGTAAAAAAACCACACAGTGCTTAAACGAATAGAAGGCTGTGTGTATCTTCTCAATGCACTCTTGTCCATTCTTTGTAGGCTTGCCCAGACTTTTTGCAAGACTTGCACAGATTCTGCCCCAGACTTGCACACTGGTATTGATGTTATCTAGGTGCTGGGTGGTGGAGGTTGCTGTGTGCCATCTCCAAGAGCTCATCACATCAGGCCCTGGCTTTGATTGTGGGAGCTTTAAAATTAACTTCTATTACTTAACTTATTTTGGTAGTAGCCCGAAGCCATGTAAGCATGAACTTCTTTTCTGGACCCACCTGAAATACATAATTGGTGTCCTACATATTGACCATGATGGGGTGTAATAATAAGTAGTTTCTAGTCTTTTATTCCACACTTTTGTGCTGTCTTTCTCTGCAGATTATGTTACTGCTTGTACAGTTGTTGTGGTTAGTTTCCCCTTATTTTCTTTTTCCTGGACAGTTCCTATTTCACATCCACGGAAAGCTCCTTGCCTCCTCAGTGTACTTACCAGGATTGATTAAATGCAGCCTGGGCTTGAATTTTGTCTGCATAGTGTTTATACTCATAAAAATACTGATTTCTACAAGTCATCTCACATCTTCATTGCGGCTAAACCATTCCAAGGTAGCTAGTAGCGGAGGAAAGAGTTTGTTCTCATGTTCCCTGCTCAAGGAGAGCATCTCTACAGATGTTTATTTTCCTTTGCACTCAGAGGAAAAACGAAACTCCTCATGAAGCTGGATGTGCATTAGCTCATCTCAGGCTGATTGTTTTCTTCCAGTGGATTAGCATGGGAAACAATGAATGCTGCAGTAAAGAATGATGCCCACTTCATTCAGTTTTAGATGGTTTTCAGCTCCATAAAAGCAAAGGAACTGCTCCCACACAGTTGTTTAACAGCAAAGCAAGTTGAAAGTCATTGTTATTCCTCTTACCACCTCCACTGCTTTGGAGTAGTGGAGCATTTCTTTTTGCAGCATCTTCCCTGGTTTAGCCAGTAGCAAGCAGCAGTTAATGCTGGGGTAGTGCTGAGTTTTAATTACTTTCCTGGTCAGTGGCGACTTGCTGGTGTTGCTAAATATTCTTAGCAGTTGGGTTGCACAGTGGCAGCACATCTGATGGAGACAAAAGTGTGAAGGAAAACTTCAAATCGGTTTGTCTCTTGCCTGCTCACTTGGAATTTTGTTACCTCTGCTTGTGAATGGGCTCTGCTGGGTTTTAAATCAGCCTTCTCCTATTCTGGTCACATTAGCCCTGTCTGTAAAAAAGACCACTGGGATATACTGAAAATTCTACATGGCATAACTAGGATTAACCCAAATAAACCATTTTTTCTCACTGTACTTTACCAGTGAGATCCTACCTGTGTTATCATGTAAATTGTGATGACTGCTTCTGTATGGCCTTGTGTTTAATTTTTTAACACTATTCACTGTAACTGCTGTCTGTAACCTACAGTGTCCACCCAGCACTGAAGACTTGAGAGATGTGATAGACAGGAATCTTTGCAAATGCCTGGACAGCAAATACAGAGCTTTGGTATCCTCCTTAGAAATAGAAACAGTCTTTCTTTTGACAACTGTATTGTGGCTTGTTATCATTTATGGAAACAAGTAATTGATTCTAGCTAGATTTTTTTATATAATGCCATTTTGTCTGTTGTTCAAAATGCCTGTGTCATGCAAAGGACTGCTTTCTCAATAGAAAAAGGCCCATTTCAAAGGTCTTTCTATGCTGAGCAAATTTTGATGCAATTTTTTCCTAGGCAAACACAAATGAAACTTTGGAGTAGAGTGGTTTCAGTCTGTCAGTTCAGCTCAAAATTTTGAAAATTTTGACCTTTTCTCTTTTTTTCACTTGAGCAGATTGAAATTAAATTATTAAACTGCTCCTGAAGTTAATTCTCTTTGTCAGAATGTATCATCTATGGCTTATGTGTTAGAGCAACCTCAATTCCCTTGTTTCAAAACCTAGTGCAAAGTATATTTGCAAATGGTTTCATCAGTCCAATCAACTGAAGAAAAATCTAAGATTACGATCCTGCAGTCAGCAGAGAGACCTCTGACTTCTCCTTATAGCCATTAGGAATTGACATCTGGTTGCTAAAGGGAGGAATCATGGCCATCATGGGTAGGAAAGAAGAGTGCTGCCCCTTCTGTTTCTTGATGGGTCAGAAGGTGGAAGGGTGAGAGTTGGTGTTAGAGCCAATGTCAAAATGATGTTTTAATTTTCCTCCTCCCTGCTTGCCATGTTCATGTTTTCTATTGTGAATAAGGTCCCTGAGCCCAATCAAAGTGCATCAGGGATGGAAACTGGAATCAGTGATCAGTGCCCAGTTGTGTACTTACATCTGACATGTATATTTTAGTTTTCCAGGCACTTAGAAATGCTTTCCAGCATTGCTGACAATAGCCCCTGCAATCATGCTGTCCATTTGAAAGTGTTTCCAGCGTAACATATTTCTAACTGAATTGCTAGTTCAGAAATGTTGGGGAATTGCTGCTTTCAAACAACAAAACAAAAAGGTTGATGGTGAAGGAAATGTGAAAACCAACATCCTGCACACTCTAGATATGGAGTTTTCAAGAGCAGTTTATATAGCAGCTTTGTCACTGAAGAAGTTTTAATAGGCCTATAAATCTCTCTTACGATATGCAGCTACTGTAAACACTTCTTCCATATTTTCCCCAGCATTTTTTCGTATTTTTAAGTGCAGTTAAAGAGACATGATTGCCAGAGCTAACCCTTTTCTACTGCAGGAGCTGCTGGCTTAGCACAGGGTGGCTAGAGGGAGAGGAGATCAGTCAGGGGAAGAAAAGAAAAACTCCAAATGGAAGCTCATGTATATTTTTATGAAACCTACAGGTAGTCATGCAGTTATATATGCTAGTTTGTGACTCCAAATAGAGAACTGGGAGAGCTGAGGGCAGGAGGGTCAGCTATGCCCTCAGATCTCAGCTGATTCCTAGAGTGATTATGAAATCAGTGGTTCTCTGAGCAGACCCAGACCTTACCTCCTAAAATGTTTAATAAAGCCAAAATGAACAAGAGAGCTGGACAGGGATGAAAAATCCCATTCTGATTCTTTCAGCTGTCACAGGGGCCCACAAATATCTGGACAGGCTGGATCCATGGGCTGCAGCCAATGGGATTAAGTTCAGGAAAGCAAAGTGCTGGGTCCTGCACTTGAGCCACCACAACCCCCTGCAATGCTCCAGGCTTGAGGAAGAGCAGCTGGTAACTGCTCATGGGAAAGGTGCTGGGGGTGCTGATTGATGGAGCTGAGCAAGAGGTGCTTATACCCAGGCAACAAGGAAGCCCCCAGCATCCTGGCCTGTATCAGCACCAGTGTGGCAGCAGGGCCAGGTGAGAGATTGTACCCCTGCACTGGGCACTGATGAGGCCGCACCTCAAATCTTATGTTCATTTCTGGGCCCGTCACTACAAGAGAGACATTTAGCTGCTGGAGAGGGGCCAGAGAAGGGCAACATTTCTGGTGTAGGGCCTGGAGCACAGTGTGATGGGGAATGGCTGAGGCACCTGGGGGGTTCAGTCTGGAGAAGGCTCAGGGGGGACTTTATCACTCCCTACAACTGCCAGAGAGGAGGATGGAGCCAGGAGGGGGCAATGGATTAACTATATTGGTAAACCCAGACAAAGTTTCATATTCAACCTTGTCCTGGGTTCGGCAGTAGCAGTCATTTTTCTCCTTCTTGGTAGCCGGTGTGGAGCTGTGTTGTTTTTTTTTC
>JAOEHY010011565.1:0-10413 GCA_025447955.1 Psilopsiagon aurifrons
TAGATGATCTTAAAGTCTTTTCCAACCCTATGATTCTATGAAATGCTGCCTTCTTCAACTCTTTTATTAACAAGAATTTCTACAAATATTATTTGAAATTGAGCTTTTTTTTTTTTCTTCCTCAGAATTAAGTAATGCTTATATACATCAGTTATTTGCAGGACGGTAAATATCAGGATCCATTTTGATGAGTACACTGCAGTTTTCTACCTCAGTAGAATCTAGTCAGCTAGGAGTAATATTTTTTCTATTTCCCTATGATTCATAAGATGCTCATATACAAAAGTTTGCCTGTCTGTCCAGTTGTTGTCCAGGCTTTTTTCTGTAACTGCTATCCAGTTGTTTCAAAAGGTTGCTGCAAATCCTTGCTATAAATTAGGATTTTGTTAGAACTCTCTGCATAGCGTTTTTGATCCACCATAGCATGGTTTAAGTCATCTATCCTAGTTTTACTACATGCTGATTGTTTTTCCCAACAGACTTGTCAGAATTAATACTTATTTTCTTTCTGTAATTTGTTTTTTCTATCTGTCCCAAGCTATCCAATGAGCTAGTCCTGTCTTCTGGTACTGCCTCAAATTTCACACTAGATGTTTCATGATTCTAAGAGCATACTACTTCACTGTAGGGGCTGGAGAAAGTTACAGTTGCCTGCCAAGTCTGTTTAAGCTTTTTCTAAATTAAGTCCTTTTTCTCACCATTTTGGCTTCCTTTCCTTTCTCTTACAAAAGCAGACCTGCAATGGGCTATTACAAAAAAATCAGCAGAATTGATAAATATGCTATTAGAAAATGTTATTGGTGATCTTGTCACTTGTTTTTGTCACAAGAGCCGTGTGGCAGTGGTGGGTTTTCTTAATTTTAGGTTTATCTCATCTTTTGGGCTTTTTTCATTTCACATTAGCTCTTCTCGGCACTCTTGTGTTTGCTTTGTGCTAAAGGACTGGTCTTAAGGAATCTTGATGTTGCATGATTTTTTGCGGCTTGGCTTTCTCTCTATAGGCTTGTGTTCCATTGAAGCCACTAAACTAACTGGCAGCTAGCTTCTCTCTGGGTTTTCACATACTGCTGGGAGGCAGAAAAACCAGTTTTATCCAGACAGCACTGAAGATGAGTTGTGTGAAATTACTTACCCAGTCTGCTTGCAAAAAAAATCTACATTTCTTGTAAACATATGCATTGTCTCTTAAAGGCATTTCTAGGGCTTATAAATCCTATACCTCTTGAGGGGATAGTTTGCTATGTGGCACCACAATCAGTAGGTCTATTAAAAAGTCAGTTTTGAATGTGTTATTGTTTTGAAGTACAGGCTTAAATGGATGAAGTGGCATATATTTTACTACAGGAAATGACAGTAAATATATTACATTGAGAAGTCATATTCACCTAGAAATGGAAAGTAAAATGTTTTCTATGCATACTCTTCAGAGTCTTCATCTGAATTTTTTTTATTTTTTTATTTTTTTTTTACTTCACACTAAATATCATTAAGCTGCTAGTAGCAGGAAATCTTGTATGTGAGAACACAAGATAACTGCTTCTCTCCATCAGTGAAGGCATGTTTGCATTTTTGTTTAATAACAACTTTGATCCTTCTACTGTTGGCAGTGGTCATTGAGAAATCCTGACATAAAGAAGGTATCTGCAAGATAAAGTTCCACAAGGGATGATTAGCAGCACTTAAGTTTTCTTTTTGTTGAAAGGAAGAATCCCTGATTGAACAGTGCATTGAATGATATGACAAGCAAGTACTTGATCCCTGTCCAGCTGGAAAGGAATTGTATTCATCAGCAGCTTTTTAGCTAAGGATGTCTTTATATTTTCACTCTTTGTTTGAGTCTCTCCAGATCCTCCCTTTACTTCATGTCAGCACTATATAGTAGGTATGCCAAGTGGTTTTGAAATTTAAATTACAGTCTCTTTTTCAGATGTTATTGGAAAGAACATGTAATTTATAACCACGTGTTAGGAGTACAGGATGTTCATGGTTCACTGCCAATTCTTCTTTTGTAAAGTTAATAAAACTTTCATAAAACACTTATACACTTGTATATTTCATGGTAAAGATTTTTTTATCTCATAGGCTAATGTAAAGATTTATTAAAAACATTTTTTTTTTGTTAAGAGGAGTGTCAATAGTTTGCAGCTGAGTGTAATTTTGAATTCCCAGTAGATGACAGTCTGACTGAAAATGACACTAACAGCTTTGTTGATTTAGCACTAAAAATAAAGGATTCTTTCAAAGGATATAAAGCTCTAATACCCTGAGTGTGCTGAAATACACTTGAGACCCTTAAGTAGAGTTTCAGCGAAATGTTTGCCAGCAGTATGGATTCCGGTGAACAAGCGTTAGCATGCTCACTGGCACTGACCCATTGGGCTCCCACCTAAAAATTGGTGTGAAGAATTGGGATACTGCACTAAGAAGAGAATCTGATAGGTCTAAATATGGAAACCGTAAGAGCTTTGGATAATGTAATGGAATAGACTTCTAGTAAGACCTTGTGACATCATCGTGACTAAGTTTTTCTTTTGTTGGTTTTCTTTTTTTTTTTCCTCAAAAATTGAGCACTTGAAATATTTGATTCAGTAGCAATCCAAAACTACTACCATCTGATAGCTATGAAGAGGTATGTGAAAAGAGTTGATGGTTTTCTGCCAGCTTCTGCAGGATGGTTGTTCACTCTCTTTTTGTGATGTGATAATTGATAGCTTTGCTGGCGATCTTGGCAAAGAAGCTGAGGATTAAATAGCCCGAGAGCTGGAACTTTCCTAGTATCCTAAGTGAGAAACAGACATGTTGGCCAGGCAACATGGAAGAGTCTGCAGTGCTTCTGCTTTATGATACTGCACTATACATAAGTACTGCAAAAGATTTTCCTCCATCTTTTTTTTTTTTTTTTTATTTTTCTTTTTTAATTCAAACTAAGACTATGTACAACTATATTCTGTGCATCTTTGTCCAATTTTCCATTTGTATTCTGGAATAGGTCAAGTACTTTAGTGAAGAAAAAATATTTTCCACAACTTTAGAGCCACTTACTCTAAGCATCTGCACCATTGTAAAGGAGGTACAATGATCTACACTTCTGTAAATGCCTGCACAAAATAAAGTGAGGAAGGGAATCTAGTTGCAGACATAACATCAGAGTTGTTAATAAGTGAGAGAGAACTCTGATAAATTTGTTACTTATAAGATCTAGCTTTTTTACTCTCTCTGTTTTCATGGGAAATATAAAAAGATACTATCTCTCTGTCTGGTAGCTACTACTTAAAAAATAAATAAATCACTATTTACTCTAAGCCTGCCAACATTTGATATTACATCCATATGTTATGACTAGTGTAGTATATTTTTGCTGTCTTTAGTGTTTCTCTTAAAACAATTCATTCCTGATCCACAAGTAGCTAGACTTGGAGAACAGAAGGTGTACATTTAGAGACCTGTAAATGGTAGCAATAATGATACCATAAATAGTAGTTTAAGCTGTGAAAACAGTAGCACTGAATACTGTAAGAAGCAAAGAGAGATCTAAGGGAAAACTAAGGATTTGTTGTATTTTTCCATTTTATCTTGCCTATGTGATAAAGTAGAAATGTAGATCCTTAGAGAATCAATTAGTGTGCATAGAAATAAGGAGGAGGTAATTATATAGAGGGAGTTAAAGACAAAATGGTTGAAAAGTGAATGTGTTTATAAGAAAATGTTGAGTGGCTGCTGATTCTTGACCTAAATCATACAGTAGTCACAAACTTGATATAAAAAAAATCATTTTCTTGAGGCATATAAAACAGAGCTCATATAATGGAGCAGCTTTTGACTCAGATTGACCTCCCAACAAAATGTGGGAATGTATATGCACAAAAGATGAGAACATATGTTCATTTCTGAATACAGGTTGGCAAAGTGACTGCATTGTGCTTTACCTTCTATAGCCCGGTTTTCCCGATTCAGAAAAAAATTGAGACGATTTCTCAGTTGTTACCCTTACGAACTTTGCATTGCTAAGCAGAGTATCCTGAAACAATTTTAGTCATATTTAAATGTAGAATAATAAACTACAAAAATAAAAATAATAATAAAAAAAAGATGTTTTGACAGTCAGTATCGGTAACTGACCAAGAAAAGTGTGGCTATTCCTCTGTTGTGCTACTTGTGTTCTCATACCAAAGTAATCTTGTGCATTTTTAATGTCAAATGAAAAGCATGGTGAGGTTAAAGATATTTCTCCTTAAGCAATGTTTGGGGTGCAAGGCTTTTTTGACACCCTTTGCTTAGTAAGGCTTTATTAAATCGCCTGGACAAGCCTAAAAAAGAGAGCAGCTTTTAGTCACATGAACTCTTCAAAAAGATTATTTAAAATTAATAATTTTGGATCTGACTGTAAGCTGAATATTAGGGTTTTCCATCACAATAAATTCTTTCCTTCTAAACTTCCAACAGGCCAAATGTGTCTGGGGTATCTTCTGAATTTTTGAAGCAATCCCATCAGCTTTTCAGAAACAAACTTGTTAGGGAAGTCTTCTGTATTATAGGAACATGAATCTGCAGAGAAAGTAGGATTACTCTAGTACCATTACTATTAAACTCCCTTAATATAATTAGAAAGCTGGCAAAACCTGTGTTAACCTGGGAAAGATGTAAAATGTCTATGGTGGTCTTCAGCTCCTCCTAACTGGAAATAAATAGTTCTTATTTTTATACATAGCTGTTATACTCTCTGTTGAATTTATGAATACTTAACCTAATTGATGATAATTTTAATATAACATTCTTGGAAAATGAAAATCTAGACAACTAACATTAATATTTTTGTCTTGGATTTTCTTCTTCTGTAGATAAGAAAAGCAAAAAGAAAAGGGATATTGTTATAATCTAGTGGCTAGAACTGAGTGTAAAAAAAGTCATTTGCATTTTCTTCAGTTTTCATTCTGCTACAATCATGAAAGATTAAAAGATGAAAAAAAAAAAAAAAAGCTGGTCTGTGCATGGGGTAGATCTGCTTTAGTACTGTGTCTTGTGAATAATAAAGTATTAGCTATTATAGCTGAAATCTCATGACTGTATTATTAAACTCTATCGAGGAGTGGGCCTTAGAGTGACAATAGACAAGCATTTTCTCTTTGTGTTATTTGCAGACCAGTTGTCCGTGCACACTGTGATAAATCTGCACTTGTACTAAAGACAGCTGCTTCCTAAAGTGGTGGTTGCACTGCTCATACAAGGCCAAGTAAGCCAATTGCTAACTTCCTGTAATCTTCAGTGAAGACTTCTCTGTCATCTTTATCTCATTCCATATTTCTTGATTGCTGGAGCTCTTTGAAAAGAGGTCTGCCATTGGCAGAGGATTGATGTTCCACTTCCCTGACACTACTTTTTGCAACAGCACCTCATGCAGCAGTAGCTTTTTCCCAACTGTCATCTTTTCTCTGGATGAATACTAACCCACTGTCTGCTAACAAAACCAGTAGGATTTTAAAAACTAAAGGATAAAGCAAGCACATTAGGCATAATGCTTTCAGTGTTGTAAACTTGCTTGTGCTAGTACTGACTTAGTTAAATATTCACCAAAAATATCTTAAGGTGTTTTGATATTTTTTTATTATAAAATATATGTTAGAAGATTAAAGCATGTACAGAACGTTCCTCCCTCTCATTCATGTCAAAATGAAATTGATAATTGCCAGTTTTTAGCCAGCTCAAATGACGCTTTCACAGCCTTCCCTTTGCAGGAGATTACTTATTGTTGCCTTTGATGTTGACATTATTTAATAGAGATCTTTTTTTCTTTATGAATTGTTTCAACTTGCTCATGCTGTCTTCAATTTAATGAAGCTTTTGAGAAGGAAGCTGTAAACAAATGAGATAGGATGGTTTAGGAAGAATGTGAATTGTATTCTTAGCAAGAATTGTTTATGATGATGGTTTCATAATATGTAAAACATATGGACCACCAGAAATCTAAATGTCAGACTTTAGTTTTTTGATTTATTATTTCATGTAATTTACATTTTAGTCACTTTTTTTCCTTACTCTTCTTTTTTAATACTTCACTATTTGTAGCAATAGTATAGATCTAAAAAAGGTATGTTCCTATTACAGGATTATTTACTGAAGCAGGTCAAAATGCTGAAAACAAGTTACCAAATGTCGAGATTTTCTAGCTTTACTAGGGATCTGTGGGTGTTACGATTGGAAGAGACAATAAAACTTATTTAGATTTTCTTTTTTCTTTTTTCTTTTTCCTTTTAAAATGTATTAATGAGTTCATCCACAGTACAGTTTTCTTGAGTCTATTTTTCTGAGATTGTTTACAGTGCATAATTATACTTACGCCGTATCTGCAAAAGCTAATTTCTCACCTAAAGGCCATTTAGAACCACTAGACTTTATTGCAAGATAACCAAATCAGATTTAAATATTCTGTCTTACAAACCAAAAAACAACCAGCCCCACAGTTTTCTGCTTTTTAATTATAAGTCCACAAGTGTGTATAAAGAAACACAGGCTATATATAACTATGAAGTGACTGTTTACCACCATCTTCATTTAGCCTTCATGTTTTGCATTCCAAATAGAGAACAGCAGTACGCAACCAGTGCAAACTACAGACATATCATCTGAAACCTATTTTAATAGTGCCAACACTAGATAGTGGGATCCAGAAGACTCAATTCGCCACGTGTCCCTTTGCCTCTGAGAGCTTGATTTCTCCTGAGTTTACCTGAATTTTAGCATTCTTCGAAAATTAAAATATGGTTTAATTTGCTCTACATCTGTAGACATTTTGCTAATTAGCAAAATTCAGATCAGGTGTTGACCAGCACAAATTAATTTGCTGTTTCTGTCCTTCCTCCCCCTCCCACCCAAAGTTGCTAGTGTGGAATTTTCATCAGTGAGAATAGGCAATGAAAAAAGTTGAGTAATCTTCGATCCTGCTTTCAGCAAACCTCTGCTGTACAAGTGAATGGGAGATCAAACATTAAACGGTTTATGTGCTGTACTGTGCTATAGGAATCCAATACTCCAAGAATCATATGTAATGCAATATAGGAAAACAGGAAATCTCCCAAGAACATCATAATTTAGTTGAGAATTTGACTGAGAAATGCAAAAATGTGGTTTGAGTATTTTTCTGGACTGCAGGATTTGAGTGAAGACTGCATTGAGCTGTTGTCAGTCAAAATTCCATCTATCTAGCACATCAGACTTTTGAGGCACATGGTATCCAAGTAGAACATTGCTAATATTGCATAATACTTTATTTTTCTGTGTGGGGGTTTATGAAAATTACCTGTACCTGAGTATTTCATAACCATTGTCATTGTTGGCCTCTCTAGAGCTTTGTCTTAATTTTTAATTAAGAAACTATTCAATTTTAGATTTCTGTAAAAAAATCAGTTATTATGAGCATTAATCTCTTCCTGTGTTATTTTTTTGGCAGAATTAATTCTGTCCTCACTTTTAACTAACCTTTTTCTGGCAAATAAAGTTTTGTTGGTTTAAGATACCTGTCTTCATGCACATAACCTCTTGTGGCCTAAGGTGGTCTGTATCCATTCGCTGTATTCTGGTATAGATTTTAGGGCTATAGTAGGATTGTGTATTGTTTTTTGTTGTTCGGGTTTTTTCAACTGGTACTAATTGAAAAAATTCATGTGTGTGAATGTAGTTGTACCACTGGCATACAGGTTTTTATTCTCATGTGGCATGAACTTGTAAGACTGATAAAAGTGTATGTACAATGGAATTATGTCCACATTTTGAAGAAGAGGGTATTTACACCATTTTATTACATCAGAATCACTAAGCAAATACAAGTCTTGTATATGGAGAAAGCCTTAGCTCAATAAAAAGGTGTGAGGCATGCTATGTCTTAAAGTGGGTAGGTGATGATGAATGAAAAGGGAGTAACCAAAGGATATTTTAGCTGAAGCCCTGGAGAAGATTAAGCTGTAATGCTGCTTGCTGGTTTTTTTTCTTTTTTTTCCTTGTGCAGTTATATTCTTTGGCCTAAAGAGGTTTTGTTGTTTTGAGTTTAATAGCTGGCAGAGTGGTTGCAGTTTTGTTCCTTGAGATGGTTAACTTGGTCACAGGGCTATTTGTAAGGTCATTCAGTAAGGTTTGGAATGGCAGCTGTGACTACAATATTTTACAGTATCCTGTGACTGCTTGTATGTTTTCTGTGTGTTCATATATGCCTATAAATTGCCAGTTGAGTTGTGGGGGGCAGTTTCAATTAAAAGGACCAAAGGCTGAAAATCAGGGGCTGCTTCTGCTCCTTCTCTTGCTCTCAGTTGCATCCCTCTCTTTCAATAAAAATTACAGTTTTCTTTAAAAACGTTCTACACCTTTGAAAGAAATCTAAATATCAAAGCATCTGGATGTGAACTATTCGGGGACCTAGTCAGCTCCCTTCTGCCATGTATAATTCTTCATTATTGACACTCCACCCTACTTATGCTACCCACCCAGTCTTAACTTTGTTTCTTTCATTTGTTCCATACTACAAATATTATTTTTGATGCTTCCTCTGACTTCACATTGTGCATGAAATATATATTGAAAGGTTTTAAAAGAAATATTTTCCTGTAACATTTTAAGGTACAAGTTTGTGAGAGTTTGACTTTTTTTTTTTTTTTTTTTTCCCCCCCGCAATGTGCTGTGTTGCTGGAACACAAGGATATTTTTATATGTAAAATCAGAATGCCTTGTCTCTTTGATATCATGAAACATGTTGATAATATGCTACCACAGATTTCTTAGCAGTATCAAAATTATTTTTAACTTAAAGCAGGACTCTTGATTCCCTTTTCCTTTCTTTAGGTATTTATCTTGTTCTTTCAGGCTACTGCTTTCAATGTTATTTTTCCAATATTATATCTGTAATCTCTGTTCTCCCTCCTATGATAATTAGCTCCCTTCTCTCTAACTCAACCCACCAGGCAGCAACAGAGCCCAGATCAGTGTTGGGTCAGTTAATAATAATAATAATTGTGAGCATTCTGTATACTCAAGAAAGCAGGCCTGTGCAAGTGGCTCTGGCTGATTGCGGGGTTAGCAAGAGAATGGAAAGCTAGCTTTCAGCAGCAACTATAGAGTAGCTTTTGTTCTTGTGCAATAGCCTAGGTAACGTCAATTCATAAGAACCAACTACATCAGGATTGGGAAATCTACATATGCTGTATTTAAAGCATCTCGTAAGGTAGTAGTAGAAGAGCATTTGTAGAAGACCCAGCTAACTGCCTGCCAAGAAAGATAAAGAGGATTATTACGTGCTTAATTTTCATTCCTGCAGCCTGTGCTGACTAAACTCGGATCTCTGCTGCACTGAAACATCATGTTAGACCATCATATGTCATATTATACTAACAAAAAAGCAAATTATTTCTCATTCCGAACATTGACAGCAGTGTTTTCCAATATTTTTTGCAGTGGTTCACTATGATTGAATCACTTTAGAATATGAACTGTCCATTCAGCCACTCAGTTGTACCTGAATATAGTCAGGCTCTCACAATATCCTGCTTTGTTATGTGGGTCAGGGTAAGTCTTCCAGTGCTCTTTTGCAACTGTGCTTTGGTATAGCTCATTGTGAGCCCTGGCATATGAAAATCTCATTGTGGCTTTAAATGCCATAAAGCTGTTTTCTTCAGCACCAGTGACCAAGGAGAAAAGTAATTATACTTGGCTTGGACTTACGTCCATTCAGAAATAAACATATAACTGGGAGATAATGATAGCTATAAAATAATTTTGTAGATCGGAGATGTAAATGTAGATTTTACATAACTGTCAATACATTAAGAAAGTCTTATTTACCTGTATTATTTTTCTTATTTTGAAAACAGCTCTTTCAATTTAGGGCTTTTGACAGGAGGAATTAACCAGTACAAAGCTATCCTTCCAGTTGGTTTACAGCTTGTTAATTACATGCTGAAGTTTCAGTGACAGCTCTTTTTATCCTGCCCCTGTTGCCATTATGTCAAGACAACATTTTCCTGAGTGAAAGCAATTGTATCAGTCCTAGATACAATCAGAAAACACTGGAAAAGTGCTTGAGTCTAATAGCCATAAGTATTGACATTAATATTAAGAAAATACATATGCTGTGTTCTGGAGCTAGCATAAGGAAATGTTAGGTACACCTTCCTGAGAAAAAAGGCCTTTTGACCTGCCAGATGGAATGATATCCAGAACTGGTGTTTCTGTGTAATTGGCACTTTCTTCAGACATGTGTGGGGATGGCGTGGTTTAAGCCTAGCTGGCAACCCAGAACCATGCAACTGCTCGCTCACTCTCTGCCCTTCCTCCCCCCTGCTCCGGGATGGATGGTGAGGAGAATCAAAAGAATGTAACTCCCACAGGTTGAGATAAGAACAGTCCAGTAACTAAGGTATAGCACAAACCACT
>JAOEHY010011568.1:0-16002 GCA_025447955.1 Psilopsiagon aurifrons
GAGCAGAGGGAAGAAAAAGGGGGAAGTGAGTGAACAAACTGCGTGGCTGATTTATGGCTTAAACCACGACACCAGGTCATTAGCAGTGAAAAATTAACACAACCTCTGACTTCAAAGCATGTCCACAGGCAGAAACTGCAGGATTCAGTAGCTGCAGACCAGGGGCTTCGTGCCTGTCAGCAGTGTCTTTTTCATGTTCCCACATGCATTTGTGGAAGGTATTTATGCAACTGAAAAAAAGAAAAAAAAAATAATTCTCATCCTTCCTAGAGTTTAGAAAAAATATAGAATAAACCACCCACAGTGGGAAATATTTCTTACCTGAATCTGGTCTAATGCTGCCTATTCTACAGAAAGATCAAAAAAAGGTTAGTTGTGCCTTTAAAGCTGATTCTGACATTACCATCATCATTCACTTAATTGAGTCACATGCAGCTGTACGGACTGACAAAGATCATTTGGCTACACATAGATTGTTCTGATTTGCCCCTATCGTACTTGAAGCGGATATTCTTGTAAAGGTCACTATTTTAGTGCATGATTAGTAGCTGCATCAGTACTTCCTGTAAGTGATGTGGCCAATGTTATCTGGTGGATTCTCTCTCAAATTGCCTGAATTTAATATTCTATGGAGACAGAAGCCAGACACTCCACCACAGTGTCTGAATCTGTCACAGCGATGAATGGTTCTTTAGAATTATAAAGCACTGTGAAGAAAACACAATTTTTGCATTATAGATGGAGGGCAAGGGCACAGGCAAATTGTGATGATCAACCCCCAACACAAAGGATAGCTGTGCCTTAACTGAAAATTGACCTGATGATCAACCCCACAACACAAAGGATAGCTGTGCCTTAACTGAAAACTGACCCTGGGATTTTTACATCTAAGCCAAGTACCTTAGCCTCTGGGCCATCCTGCCAAGTACAAAAATAAAAGCATATTAATAAAATTAAAACTATTAGATATACAAGTAATCCTTATGCACCCATCACTGAGATTAGTAGGTTTAAAATATCATGTGTCACTAATCTTCCAAAAAAAGCGATTTAAATATACTACCTCATCACATTCACAGATATTTCTCCCATTATTGTTTTTGGCAGCTTTAACAAATAGAGGATAGATGGTAGAAAGTGTATTTTAACATTAAAAATGCTTTCTTTAAGGGTGTAGAAAAATAGTGGCCAAGAATCAGTTTTCAATACATTTAGTATCGATGTGCTACTAACAAAGGTTTTTCCCACTTCTTTTATACTTTGGTACTTGCAGCTGTTTAGCACATTTCAATTCCAATAAAGTTATCCCATGTGGACTGAAGTAATTTAATCATTTTCAGTGTGAGTTAAAAAGTCATCTTTAAATAAAGCTTTTCATAAAGTGGATATTTTTTTTTCAATTCTATCCTGGCAAAATCAAGCAGAAATCATCTCTTAAAATGGAATAAAAATTTGAAGCCCTCTGAATTGTTAAAATACACTCAAGTGCGAAATAAAGCTTATGGAAAACCTAATAAGGTAAATCTAAAAAATTCAGAATATGCCTATTTAAATATTTCACTGACATTAAACGAACAGTTCATCCCAGAAACACCACTAATGAAAAAGTGTTAAAGATGGATGCTTCCACAAAGTTCTGTTTGAAAATCTAAAAAAATGTTGAAAATTTGTCTCATAAAACTTCAGTCTTAATTTTGCAGATTTTCTTGTAAAAGATATTAAAAAGTGATGACTTCAAAGTAACAAACTTAAAACTGTAAATCTAAGAGGAAGGACAAATGAAAAAAAAAGCCCCATAAATGTGGCTTTGTAGCTCCTTGGCTATCCAGTTCCTAGCATAATGATTTAAAACAGAGGTCTGCACTGAGTTGTGTCTCCATCTCTGCAGTCCAGAAAAGCAGATTTACCTTCAGAAAACTGGTGGAAAGCAAAGTTTCTTAATGATGAATCTTTTACTTGACAGATACCTCTATGCAGAGGAAAATCTTGCGTAGGTGATAAAACCAGTTTTTAAGCTCTTCTGTGAAGTCATTGAAAAGGATAGAGTGAAAATTGTTGCCCCTTGTGCAAGGAGACACAACAGGGAAATCAGCATCTCACTTTACTAGTGTCGTGGTTTAAGCTTAGTCAGCCACACAGTTTGCTCACTCACTCCTCCCTCTTTCTTCCCCCCCAACTCCTGAAGGGATGGGAAGGAGAATCAGAAGAATGCAGCTCCCACAGGTTGACATAAGAACAGTCCAGTAACTAAGGTATAACACATACCACTGCTGCTACTACCAATAATAATAATGGCAATGGAAATACAAGGGAAGAGAATACAACTGCTCACCACTGATACCGTGCCCAACCCCACCACGAACCCAACCCTTCCGGGTCCCTGCCCCTCATTTTTATTTCCTGGGCATGATGTGCTATGGTATGGAATACCTCTTTAGTCAGTTTGGGTCAGGTGCCCTGCCTCCGCTTCCTCCCGGCTTCCCCTCCTCCCTGGCAGAGCATGAGACTCAGAAAGTCCTTGGTCAGAAAACGTTTCAGCAGTAACTAACAACATCAGTGTTATCAGTGCTGTTCCCAGGCCGAAAGTCAAAACCACAGCAGTGCATCAGCTACTAAAAAGGAGAAAAATGACTGCTACTGCTGAACCCAGGGCAACTAGCAAATGCAGGAGGACTTAACAAAGGAGTTGTTCCTTTCTTTCTGGCATTATTTTTTTTTCTTCACTAAATCACCTAATTTTTTAAGTGTCAATCAATAGATCAATCCCCAAGCATGGTTTTAACATTTGCAGAAAGTAATTCAGCTTATTAGAGTTCTGTATGTGTATCTTTTAGGTCCTGGTGTTTTGCTTTAGGAGTTAGTGCACACTAACAGCAATTACTGTATACACTTAGATATTGTGCATGCTTTATAAAAATATTTGTTACCTTGAAAAAGTGAACTGCCAGAAAATGTCAAATCACAGAAGAAGCCCCGCTTCGTTGCTAGGTATGGAAAAGCAGAAGTGTTTTTCGCACTAGATTCACTCTGCTTTTAAGCTATTTGGAAGATAGTATAACATAATTAGTGAGAAAACAAACACCATTGCCTAGCCAAAAGCAATCTTACTGAGAATAGTTGAATTGAATTTCCATCCAATCTAACAAACGGGTATCCTCAGCGTAATTTATGAACATTTCATTTTGAAATATTTATTGAAATTTTTAAAGGTGGATTGGTAAAGATCACTTCAGCTCTCCACATTACTTCTGTAATGTTCACGCTTTAATTGAGTTTATACATCAATGTCGTACATTGTTTGGAGAATGGATGCAGAGCTAGAACTGTTAGCACTGCTTATGGAAAGGACTTTGTTTTAATTAACAATAGTATCTCTGTAGAGAAGTTAAAGGATATATTCATTCTGTTCTAATAAATTGGATTCAGGCTCTTTGTTTGGACAGAGAGTGGTGAATGATGTTCAGACTTACTTCTTGGAGTGGCAGGACATGAACAGTGATAGGCTTCAGAATGATAGTATGTTCAGACCATTAAACAAAAAAAAAAAAAAAATAAAAAAATTATTACCTCAACTATTTAAAAATGTACCAGTAGTGCTGCACTATGTACTTGTCCACAAAACGCTACTGCTTCCTTGGTTTCACCGGCCAGGTATATTTGGTTTCAAAACCAATATTGAAATACAAGTATGAACTTCTACGTCGAATGCAAGAGACATTCTATGTTGGCTTTGCCTTGGCAGCCAGTTCACTTAAAGGCTGAGTTAAGATGATTACCCCCATGAGGGCTGCATTCAAAGGAGACCAAGACACTCTGAGTGTGTGTTAATATCGCCCAGTGAGTCTCATTCAGCTTCATGGTTTTCAATACTTCTCAATTTGGTTTGCATTTTGTACGCTCCGCTGAGAGTATTTAAAATAAAAGCCAAATAAATTAGCTTTTAAAAAAAAACATTATGGTTAATGCATGAAGCATAGAGTGAGCTTGGACCATGACATAAGGAGAAGATAATGCTCACTTAAATTCTCCCAAAGTAAAGTTAAACAACAGTACTGGCAGAAATGTTTTCCAATATTTGATTTAGGTACAGAATGCAACATTAAGGAGGATAATGAAGTGCATCCTCTGTTTTTTATAGTAACTTCTAACTTAATGTGTTAGAGGCAGTAACAACACATAACAGAAGTAGCAGTAACAGTGGTTGTTCTCATTTTAATCCAGAAATCTTATGTTTTAATGTCAAACAACAAGGAGTAGGAACCTTGCAGAAAGATAAACAAAACACGCTAATTCTGAAGTAGAAATACACTACTCGGTGAATGAGACTTGAGAAAAGAGCAAGAGCCACTGAAAAATGTTTCAGCAAAAGCTGATAGGAGATTCTAAAGTATTGATTCTATCTTTTATCTTACTAGGCGATGTAAGCAAGCAAATAAACAGCAGGACAACATCAAAAATAAAACTATTCAATAGGGAGGACAAAGATCAATGTGGCCTTGAATGTATTTTATTATTTTTTCTGCTGTTAAGTACTCTTAAGTGGAAGCATAATATGAATGCATGAAAGCAAAACAAGAGTCATGCATTTTGTACTAAAAGACCATAATGTCTAACTAGAGCATGTAACAATATACTAGCTTAAGTTTAAAGACAAAATGTAAAGATGTATTATTACATGAAGAGGTTGAATCTAAGAATCAGCAATTCTACAGTGGTTTAGAGCACTTCAGGCTGAACATCTGGAATTTGTTTAGCTTTGTTGTATTTATGTTCGTTTCCTTGTTGAAATAAAAAGAATAGGCCATAACCTGTCACCACCAATAAACAGGGACGATGAGCTACCTCTTGGTAAAGATGATAATATTTCACCTAGCATAGGAACATTATCCTAATTGAGTAGTCATATGAGTAATTCTAAAATCTGGCTAAGGCACTGCTGGAATCAAGGTAGCTGTAGTGAAGTAACAAACACCACCTAAGAATTACCCCCCTGTGCAAGGTAAAGTCAGTTCAGTCTCCAGAAAAAAAAAAAAAAAAGAAGCTCTATACTGCATTTAACTGCCATCAGGTTTAAAACAGGGAAGAATAAACACTATTTTATGCAATCTTCCACAGACTCATTTTTCTATCAAGGAAGGCATACTGATAAATTATGAATCTATTAATTTATATGAAACCAAGGAACATTTAATATCTCAAGAAGCATTTAATTGAATATTCTTTATGTCCTATATATACAAATTTAATAATAGGAGAGAAATTCCTATGAAGAAATTTCAAGTAACCCTTTCTGTCAAAGTTTTTTTTACCTTTCAGTTGCCTGCCCACATCTTCCCACCCTTTAAAGATTTTCCATGGAGCAAGTCTTCTGAAAAGAAACAGAGGCATAAGAGCATTTGAAATATTTACTCTTTTAAAATGTTCTGATTGAAGAAAGAAGAAAAGGTTATGTTCAATAAAGTGAATTTTGGGAAAATTTTCAGGTAACGTAAACTGTCAAAAGTCATTAAAGAGTCTGTGACAATTAACATCAGCCAGAAACCTTCCTTGCTCACAACTTTGCAGATCAATCATTTTCATCTTTTAAAAACATGCAGCCCACAAAATTTTCCAGTGAAGATGCGGACCCCCTCAAAAAATTTTCACACACAAGTGTTGTAGAACATGTGTCAACTTTTCTTCTGCTTTTCCTCATTTTCAATTTCCTTGGAAACAGTACAGAGATCCCCACAACAGGAATGACTGATCTCAGCTCACCAAAAAAAAAAAAATAAAAGAGATCACTATGATCTTTATGATTTTGATTTTTGTGATGACAAGAAAAGTCCAGTGTCCCAGTTGTAAGCTCCTTGAACAAACAATCACTGGTAACCCAACTTTAGGTACTGTTCGGAAAACTTTTCAGTTCACTGCTCATGACTCTGGACTGCAGATGCTTTAAAGTTTTGTTATTGATTCATAATTTTCAGACAAAAGCCAGTTAGAAAATATTAGCTTCCATAAGATTGAAATAGCAATTATTTTTATTAATTAAAAACTGAGTGAGGATAAAACACAAAAACAGGCTGCCCAGAGAAGTTGTGGCATCTCCATCCTTGTGGGTATTCAAAACCCTGTTGCACGCAGCCATAGTAATCTGCTCTCACAGGATCTGCTTTGAGCTGGAGACTACACCAGCTGACTTGCGGAAGTCCTTCCCACCAGCATGATTCTGTGACTGTGCTGGAGGTAACATTATAGAGGTGTACTGGACAATCTTATACACGCTGTGCACAATACAATCAGAATTTTCTAGTGATTGTCAAGCTTCCATGGCTTTATCTGTTATAATATTTGTGTGGTCCCATTGCTATACTTTTATAAGTTCACCCAATCCAAATTCCATCCAGAGTAACAGCCATATTAACTGCATTTCTGGGCTAGATTTGTTTTGGGCAAATCCTCTGTATATCATTGTCCCACACCAAAATCCAATGACAGTGTAGGTCACAGACACCATACCAGCAATAGGCAGATAATCATCCAGTTATTGGAAATAGTGGTAATTCTAACAGACTTGGTATAGCTGCTCAAAAAGCAAAGTGGGCTGAGAGCTGAAGGATTTGGCTTCATTCTTTACAGTTCTGCTCAAATTCTTAAGGTACCAAAGAAGGACTTGGAATAGCTCACAGAAACTAACAGAACATAGTCTTAGAAAGAGAGAATTAAGTTAATGTGATGCCAATGAAGATTCTAAATGCAGTACTTTCAAGCCCAAAACAGCACAAATTTAACGCACATGCTGCACTAGTATCACTAGTGTGCACTAGTATACACACACTGGTATCATCTTGTTTACAGTCCAGATACTCCCAAATCATGTCAGCAACAAGTCTTCAGCTGCTTGACTTTGAATATTAATTTAAGATTGTTGGTTGTTAGCTTTGGTTGGTGATTTTTTGTTCGTTTTAATGCAATTGTACAGTAACGAGATGGGTCATTCGGCCTCTAAAGAAGCAGTCTGACTTGAGGTTGGCTTTGTGTTGTGCACTCATGGACAGCTACTGTTGGCAGTCATTTTTATTTCTTTTTTCACTGCACGTAGTTTAGATCATGGAAGACATACAAATTATGTAAATTCACCCTTATTTAAAGTTTAATTATTTGCTTTCTGGAATGCAATGCCATGTTCTTTATAAATTACCTCAGTTCTTTGTTCGTTAATGTACTTGCACAAGTTCTGCACTTGATCAGTGACAGTCATATACTTTACTGTTTACTATTCCATCAATCTTAGTTTCACATGGAAATATTATCAAGATTATTTCAATTTTTCTTTCAAAATAATGAACAATATGGGCCTGTTTCCAAGACAAATCCAAAAAATTTTTTTTTCCTGAATATAGAGCTGATTCATAATAAAGTAAGTGGCATGCACCAATTCTCATCCTACTAACAGAAACAATAATTACAGCACTGATATTGCATAATGATGGTTATTCAGTTGGGGTGCCCTGTGTTCATGGCTTCATGACTAAAGCCCACCATGTCTACACAACACATGGGTATGAGTCTCAGCATTTTTCTGCTACCAGCAATTAGTACAGTGTGAAATCCTATGCCCTCTATCTGTAGTAGCTAGTCTACCTGAGAAAAATAACAGCCTATCAACTAGCTGAATTAGATCAAGCAGTGCCATATAATTCAAAGTCCCGTTTAGAGACCATCGTGGTTCCACAAGAGAGAATTTTTCTTTTTTCACTGTTTACTCAAAAAAGTAGGAAATTTCATATTAAATAATTATGTTAAAGGTTAAGACTGAAAAGCAAAGTGCACCAAACGGTAGGAAACAAAACAGAGGCTTACTGGGAAACAAAGTTCAGATCCTTTAGGTACACGCTGCAATTTGAGTTCTGCCTTGCATGGCATGCACATGCACTCTCTTCCATTCTCTTTCCTTCACTACTGTCTGCTTCCCAGCCAAAATAACCCACTCTCTTTCATTAGAAAAAGGCCAAGTGCTATGAATAAGTCAGTTTTGTCCTTTGGAAAAGAATGTTGATATCAAAACAGGTGGAACTCCTCTCCAAAGAGAGGATACCCAATACCAACCAATAGCTAATGTTTCAGATACAGTATAAGAATAAAACAAGCATACAGTGAAAAGAATTCCCTGGAGTTCAGTGGCTGAGGTTCAGGGGTTTAGAAAACTGAAGTGCTGAATATTCAAATCAACAGGAACTAAGCTTTGAATTCAGGAAGTACTGTTTAAATACCAAGACTGATGGGAAACTGGACCAAACATGACACTCAAAATTAGCAAAAACTTTCTACTTTAAATTTTGTTCTACACTAAAAGTGGATAAGGAAAGGGCAATGATGAGGAAACTGAAGTTTGCTGTGAAGACAAATTCCTCAGGGTTTGTGAAGGAGTTCAATACTACAGCTAAAGTATGTAACAAAGGAGTACATAAGGAAATAAACAAATTTTACTCTGCAGGGTCTAGAATGGCAAAGTAAATAAGGCTTAGGGGCATGTACCATGTGATCCAGTATAAGCAGATGTCAAACAATTAATCCCATGGTGACCACAGTACACCTGTCTGTAAGTGCATATATAAACTATATATATACATACAGAGTGTAAAAGGCAGGGGTTCTTGGGAGAAAAAATACTCTGTGTAAGCTGGTAACCAAAACCTTTCCAACTGTACATTCATTGAGGAGATAAATAAAATTTCCATGAATTTCCCACACTCTGACATTTGAAAACATCATATTCTGATTTTTTTTACTGTGTTTCTCTGAGGTGTAAAATACATACCTCTAAATTTACACAAAGTCCTCTGATTGATCAATTACTTTTCAACATCCTTTGATGCACAGGTAATACTTTCCCTGTGGTTATGTTATTTTTAAAGATATACATTGAATATATACACAAACTAATTTTTTACATTATTTTAAATAACTGAAATAATTAATTTTTATTTCCATATTTTAAGGATTTGTGGTTTGTTGTTTGGTTTGGTTTGGGCTTTTTTATCTCTGCGCACTCAAGTTGACTTTATTAACATCTTCTATTCAGGTACTATGAATTTTTAATTGCCTTTTTAATGTATCCAGTTAAAGAATATGACGAGGTAAAACTAGATAATTCTGTTCCTACAGTAGATTCTGAAACAATACATAATCAATAAGCATAATTCTGCCTTATCTGTACCATAGAACAATAATAAAATTCACTCTGAAAGCTCAGATACTCAATTTCTGTAAAGCTGAAGTGTAAGAATACATAAATGACCCCTGCTTCCCACAAAAATAGGTGTATTGAGAAGATATTCTCCTCCTTTTATGGGTCATATGGATATGTAGCTTAATGCCTCAACAACACTTTTTAAGGCATACTGAACCCTCCAAATTACTTAAATGTTATGTCAGACCTGGCACTGCTGAGCCTTGATGTAGCCTGTCCCAGTTATGGGACTTGCTATGTGCAAGATCAGTTTATAGGAGGTTGCCTTGTAGCCCAAGTAACAGTGTATGCCATGAGTCACCAAATCCCCACAGGAAACTTGCATAAGCCCCAAGTGATGTGAAAAGACCTACCCTTGATTTTGTTACCAAGATGAATTTCACTCCAAGAGGAAACACTGCTGAAAGCAGTGACAAGCAGAAAGATAGCTCTCAAAACAATTTATGTAAAGGCTATTGACTCCTAATGTTATTTATAGATTTTTTTTGAATTTTCTGTCTTCGAATGTGTGTTTATGTATACACTTCCCCCTTCTTAAATCACAGCAGATTTTTTTACAGGCTTTATTTGACAAATTTACCTCTTCTGAATTCTTGCTTCACCCCTTAGGAACTACAATAAAAACTCATAACAGCATATTGCAAACATTTAAAACTACTATTTAGATTCTTTCTCAGAAAAGTCTGGGTTATAAGAAACCAAACCATTAGGAAGCCTTTGGGTGCATTCTGATTCTAGACTTGTTCCTGTAAAAGTCCAAGTTTCATTCCCAGGGAATGCAATAAGCCAGAAATATCTGAGTACACAAGGCAGCAGCATCTTCCCAACTAGCATCAAAACAGAAAGAAAAAGGAAAAGTAGTCTTCAGTACACAAAACAACTAAGATGCACTGTCTGTGTCTGGCTCTCATTCTGATACACATTCTGCTTCCAACATTCCATAAGTATTTGCTTTTACTTCTGTTCTGAGGACAAGTGAAAACTCAGGTTGTTACTAAAATGTAACTAAGCAGTGTTTCTAAGGATATACCTTTGAAAGCTATGTCTAAAGGTACAATTGATTCACCTGGCCTTTCCATGTTACTGCGAATACAGATAATCTACCGGCTAATGCAGGAAGCTACTGCATGTGTCACACAATACTTCTACTTTCTTTAACCTTCAGTGGGTGTATGTTTAAAAGTATCAAAATGTCAGTACCAGAAACATAAATGCACCCAAAACTTTAACAATAATGAAATCTATGTGATTTTTCTTTTGCTGTCACCTGAAGAGCACAGGTAAAAATTAAACTGAAGCTCTTCAGTAAGCTACTTGTAAAGGGCCAAGGAAGACTTTACAAAGTAAGTACATTTGCAAGTGCACTCCTAGCAGATGTCTATGCCAAAGAATGCAGATACACATGTAACACCTAACCCAACCTTAAAGGAGCTAGCTCAGGTTTCCAAGTCTCGGTAGCATGAAGTTCTCACAGGCATATTTATCCTGTTGGAATGTAGTCAATCCTGACTGTATACTCCCATTGAAGTAAATGGTGCACCCTGTCAGGCAAAATGGTGCTCACTGTGCAAGGGGAATTACAGCTTTTCCCTCTATTCATACATTGACAGAACTGTGTTTCGACTAAGACATCATCTCTCCATTGTTCACCCTATTCGATGTCAAAACTAACCCTGACTACTGTACGCAGTAAGCAGCACAGTTATTAAGAAATAAAGTGAGTCCCTTCTAACCTTAAAATGTTGCTTTTTGATCTAGTCATCAGTGCTTAAGAACATACACATTTCAAAGACATCACCCCTGAAAAATTATCAATTGACCAACACTCTTCTATATATGGCTGTGGGAATTCTCTCTTTGCTTATGGGGAAGTATTTTCTGTGTAAATGAATTGCTTCTTCTTGAGCTGTCAAATGTATAAAGCATACAAAGCAGCTACAAACCATCCAATTATAAAAGGCATATTATCTGATAAACCTGACCTTCATTAGGAACAACTCAGGGAAGCATTACACGGTGTGTAGAGCAATTTAAATTGTGACTTTTTAGAGGTTTGTCATATTTATAACACCTAGGTAACAAAAAAGCTTTCAGCCCTAAAATGTCCCTTAGATTATTTCAATGCATATAAATTTTGCAGTAACAAATTCAAGCTTGGAAACTTGGAAACCCTGTCTGGTGAAAAAGCTTAATAGCTTTAGTAGATGGAGAAGGATTATGTGCCAATGCAGGAATGGAGAGGTTGACAACTTTGACCCACCTTCACATTCTCAGAGTTTTTAAGCTGGTCCTGAGCCAATTCAGGCTTCTGCTTTATGCTATAATGGGTTACACTCTATTGCGAAGAATAACTGGAAAGCAGCAGGCAAACCAATAACATGGCAGACAGCAAGAGGGTGGGCAGAGCAGCCTTTTTTGAGAGAACTATCTAATGGAATAGGTATTCTCAAGCGAGATTTCTGCTTTCTATCCTACATTGAAGAAGCAGAAAAAAAGCAGGGTCAAGTGTGAAATCAAGCACCAACTGTGGCATTGGCATGAGAAAATCAGAATAGGGTTCTTCAGATTTTCCCGTAGCTTATTAACTGAATCACAAGATTATTTTAGTGAAAGAATTTAAAAGTCTGATCCTAATCTCGGAAAACTCGGCATCAATATCATTGTTTTCCTATATTGGGCAACCAATCAAAATTTTAGATATTATTTCTCCATTTATCCACCTCTGAAATGATGTTCACCAAGGTCTTCTACGTGGTCTTCCATGTATATTTTAGTGACTTGCAGAACTTTTTCTCCATGGTTTTAAGTTTTCCAACTTCAAAAACCTGTAATGATACTTGGCTAGCCCAAGAGCACATCAGTCCTGAAAACATACAACATTGGGATACACACAGGAATATTCACCTTTGCTATGTGCTGCTCACTGCCTGGTGCTGAGCACAGAAGCAGTTCACTGATTTCACTAGGCCATTATCAAATATTTAACACTTTTTGGTAGTCTGCTTCACAGGAAGATGCAAAATGTTGCACAGCAAAACAAGTGCATTGGTCTCAGGCTATTACACAAACAGCTTCAGAAGGCAAGCGCTTGAAAAGGTCTCTAAGAGACAAGACAACCTTCTCCCAGAACGAATATACCAATCTGAAAAATATATCAGAGTACTCTTCCCTGTGTATATGATCTGATCAGTTAGGTTTTAAAGCAAGTGTAAGACAGGTTTGAAGATTAAGGAAAACAAGACTGCAACCTAAAACTGTCCACAGCTACTGTGGACTTCCCAGAACTCAGTCCAAGGGATCACCATAAAACCAGCTTCATTCAGATGCTAACCCAGGGTGATAGCCTACGTTATACAGCCTACAGTTAATTCTATGCTGAAGTTAACACTTTATAAGACATGTTATCTTTCTTCATTGTTTTTCTTAAATCTGAAAAAAAACCCACAGAACATCCATACTTTTCAGCATGAAAACCAATAATCAGATGAAATTTTGTTTGTTCCTGGGCAAATGGTACATTCACAGCCTCCTACTTGTTAGGCAGTACAGATGATCCATTCCAGAGAGAAATACAGGTTTCATGGACTCTGAATGGGCCATACAACATTGATATCCAAGCACAGGTGGCTCCAGGATACTGGATCTTATTAATTGCTATGTTGTTGTTCATTGAAAAATTTTGCTAGAGTATTTCAAAGGGTCTCTTGTATTTAGTAAATTAAAATGGTTTTCACCCTCTGAGACTAGAACAAATAGATTCATGTTACTAAGGAAACCTGTCTGTGCAAGTGCCTAGATAAACAATGAGCAACAACAACAACAACAACAAAAAACCCACCACCAAAACAAACAAACAAAAAAATCCCTAAATCCATTGTTAATAAGGTTATTCTCTCTCATAATATTTGTGGCACACACTAAAAGCATGACTATATTGTTACAAAGGCATTCACTTGGATGACCTACATAACTCAGTCATGTCTTTGCTGCTTATGAATCTTTGATGCATCTATCCAAAAGAGATGTTAGTAAAACATCTACACCACAACTTGCTATCCAATGTTCTCTTTTTATGATAAATGCAAGTTGTACCTCAAAGTAGCCAGAATTTCAATACATGAGATTTTCAATACTGAATTAAATTTCTGCTGCTATCTTCTTAGAAAGGCGAGATCCTAAAACAGGGACAGACTATAATAAATCTCAAACATTCCTTAGGCAAATGTATAAGTATGTAATGGGAATCAAAGCTGAATATATAAATCCAAGATGTGAAAAAGAATGAAATATGCTCAAAGTGTCTAAAATCACTGGCAGACAATCTGTCTGTCTAATGTCAGCCTACCAACTAAAAGATAAAGAAGGCATATAAGGTGGAAAATAATCTTTTCATACTGCAAGGAAGAAAAATTGAAGCAAAACATCCCCTCAACAAAACCCAACATATACAATGCTCTTGATATGCCAGAGTCTATCTATGTATCTATCAATCAATACACTTATAAGGAAATACGTACTAGGAAACAACTAAAACATTGACATAGAAAACATCAGTATGCATTTGCAGCAGAATACTGGTATACAACCATGTTCTGTGTCTGAGACAAAAATAGGTTTGTAGGTAAACTAAAATGTATTTTATCAGGGTAAGTGCTATAATTGATAAAACAATTGAGCATTCATGCACAGAAATCCCTCTTTGGGTAATTAAAGCTAGTACAAATTTGCAACTATGTCAGCTGGTCTAACAGAAAGCTATTAATTCTATTTGCAAACCTGTTTTCCTTGCATCCTTAGGACTTTGTTGCTGTAGCAAAAAGTCATTACCTCTACCTAGGTAGGTCTACCATTTTGATTTAATACAATTACAGGGATTTGATGAAAGCTGTGTTAATTCAACAAAGCCCTCAAATAATTACTCCATTACTCAACAAAACTCATTAAGCTAAATCTTCTAAAGCATATCTCAAAAACACCGAAAATTCTGTCTTACTCTTTTGTGTGTTGGGATATACATTTAAACTTTTGAGGAATTCTTTCAAACAGTTAACAAATCTGTTCACAACTAAATTCATAATTTAAGTGTCGGTGAAAACAGATGTTCTCCAAACCAGAGAGAGATAAAAAGTGGATCTATGTTTGTCCTGCAAAATGCTTTGAGATAATTTTGGAAGAGAAGCACTGAGAAGTAATTCCAATAAAAATGCAAGGAGAATATAGAACATAAAAACTACAGTACAAAGAGGAATAGAAATTTTGAACCTGATTTTAAGTACTTGTCAAGAAAAAGTGCTTTTTAGAATATTAAGCAGATGTTTAATCAACTCAGTTGAGATATGATATTGAATACCAGATAACAAATTTTCAGGTTATTAGCAGAATATCATTGTAAATTCAAAGTAAAATGAAGTGGTTCAGTTGCCTGTGTGAATTTAGATGGAAAATATTTTGTATCAATTTTGTTATGTAGAAATGTTTTAGGCACTGACCCTGCAAAAAAGTGTGAGCTTTGAGTGACTGACTTTCATCTCAGAAGCATTTTGGTCTCATATAACTGCCACATGCTGCAAAAGTGCTTGACATTGAGAAAATTACATTGCATGACATAGTCTTAAAGTAATTAGCATAATGAGCATAATGAGAGCTAGGAGGATGATCAGGGAGCTGGAGCACCTCCCCTATGAAGACATCCTGAGAAGGTTGGGACTGTTCAGCCTGGAGAAGAGAAGGCTGTGTGGAGACCTCAGAGCAGCCTTCCAGTACCTGAAGGGGGCCTATAAGGATGCTGAGGAGAGACTTCATTAGGGACTGTAGTGATAGGCCAAGGGGTAACGGGTTCAAAGTTAAAGAAGGGAAATTTAAATTGGATATAAGGAGGAAGTTCTTTACTGTGAGGGTGGTGAGGCACTGGAATGGGCTGCCAGGGAAGTTGTGACTGTTCCATACCTGGTGGTGTTCAAGGCTGGGTTGGACAAAGACTTGGGTGACGTGGTTAAGTGGGAGGTGTCCTTGCCCATGTCAGGGGCTTTGGAGCTAGATGATCTTAAGGTCCCTTCCAACCCTAACTATCCTATGATTCTATTCTCTATGCACATAGAAAACAGATAACTGATCCAAAAGAAAGTGACGTTGTATGAAACAATTTTCAGGGCTCTGTCAGGCCATACTGAGTAATGCTCCTTTTACTATAAATTAATGTGATATGAAATCCATCTAAATCAAAAGGTTCAGATGGATTTCTCTTTTTGACCTATGCTATGAGATACAAGATTATGTAAGTGGCAGGATGGGTAATAAGTGTTGTAATTATCCGCATTTATTTGTACTAGAATTCCAGTCAGTGGCAAGATTAGAATCATGCATTCAGTGAAGGATTTTTTCTTAACATATAGGAATGAATCATTATAAAAAAGTAACAGCAGATGAGCTCTAGAAAGCTCAGAGGCTGGTCCTGGTAAGGCATGCAAAGTCCCAGCTGCATGCCTGAACCTCCTGGCTCTGGAAAAGACAGTGAAAATACTGCAGGCACAAGTTCTTGCGACAGTTTAAGTCCTGTTTTCAGTGTAAGCCAAAAATTCTTCAAGAAGGACCCATGTCACCTTTCTGTCCATCTTTAATATGTTAAACAAAAAGATTTGAGGTCTCAGGTCTGCAGAGCTTCTCTTGCCACACTAATGGCCAAGTGGAAAGTTTCACCTCGACATTATTTAGATGAGTCTGAAGGACAGAAGTATGTATAAGCTCGCTGAAGTCCCTAGACTGTCATC
>JAOEHY010011568.1:16102-40435 GCA_025447955.1 Psilopsiagon aurifrons
TTTCACCTCGACATTATTTAGATGAGTCTGAAGGACAGAAGTATGTATAAGCTCGCTGAAGTCCCTAGACTGTCATCCCCCTCTTCACACCTCCTACCTTAACAGTGAGTACAGGAAATAGCACAGCACCTGAGAGGTCACCTTTCCAGTGCTTTCATGAATTCTAGGCATGATCCACACACTGATTAAAGTCCTCCTGCTTTACCTGAGTGCTTTACTTTCTTAGATTAAATTTGCATTGCATGAAACGATCAAAGCCAGAATGTAGCCAAATGAAGTTCAATGCATGCAAGCATATGGGAAGAAGGTACACCTACCAGAACAAGGAGGATAGTTGGAAATCTCATTTTCCATATACAAAAGCCTGCCAACAATAAACAAACATCTCAAAAGCCTGATGTGCCATGAAGTGAGCTGTTCTTTGAGCAGCACATTGCTCATAAATTTCTCTTACAGGTTCAATGTGTCTTCCAAATGCAAGGCACCACCATTGGCCATTGTGAGTAGAGCCACATGATCCAAGGTGGAAGAATTAGACTATAATTTTTCAACTTCACAAATCTGAAGAAGTGCACTAAGAACTTCCAGTGATAAAGCAAAGGCTAACTTTCAAAGCAACAAGGTGAGAAGCACTTACGTGACTCTCCAGTCACAGTGGCAAAAGTGAAGTCATATTTGATAAGGCAATCTGGATTCCCTTGCTGCCCCACCTTAACACTAAGTTTATCAGTGGTTCAGACACCGAGAACAGATATCAGCTATACTAGGAAGATAAAATTGTTTAGGTTACCTCAAATTATTATACTTGGACCTAGAATCTCCTGGATTCCAACAGGGACTGAACAAAAGCCAGATTTTTTTTACGTTAAACACACAAACTGTTACCTGAGTTGAAAAAAGCATGGACTCCTCTCTCCATTACATTTTAATATTTATGAGTTGGTTATGAGCATACTGACATGATGTTTATCTTGCTTCTCCTACTGAATGTCCTCAAAATGCAGAACTGAGCTAAACTGAAGGCATTGCAGCTTTAATGTCACCAAAAGAAATTACATAAATATAACTCCTAATCATTCATATGTTACTGCTGCTCATGTCATTGAGCAAGTGCTTTTCACTAAGGTCAGAGTATTAAAGTCACATAATATTGAAATATAATCAGCATTTCAGATATACAAATGGTTGCAGCATCACCTCTAAGGCCCTCAGACTCAGGAACTTACATTTGCCAATGACAGAGTCAAAAAGAACACAAGCATGTAAAAATCAAGAAAAAAAACCATATGCTACTTCCTTGAATACACTAACACCTTGTAAACATGCAAAACAGATTACTCAAATCAAAGATTTCAAAGGATGTTGTAGTGCTGAAAGGATTTATCCTCAATGAACTTTTCTACTGCCCTACTGAACCACAATAATGTCTTACTGTACACAGCCATACATGGTAATATATTTAACACCTTACTGCTATTATTATTTCGCACCTTTGCATTCTCTTAACTGTATGATATTATTTGAATGTACTCTGGACAGCTACCTGAATCAAAGAGGTTTTAATCAAGCCCAGCAATCTAAATCTGCAAGGCAGTTCAGATTTGAAGAATAAAAACAGCCCTATTCAGTTGCATTACTTTTCTTTTAAATTTATGCGCAAGTGTTTTGCTAGTGTAAAACTGAAATTTTTTCATTTATAAGGGTAGTGCCAGAACAACTTGTACCTTTGATCTTACATTCTGCAAAATATGACCAAAAAATGCCTTAATATTAAAAAAAAATCCTCAAGTCAAATGTAAAAGTGGACATTTAATTATTTATCTTTATATGCTTAATTTTATTTATTTATCAGGAGGCTGACTTGTTTAAATTTAAAGTAAATGGGCATCTACAGTTTTAGAACTAAAATATTGCAAAATCATAGAGCATTAGAAATCATAATTGAAATACACTATTAGCTTGGCATAAATGATAATGACTGCTATTGCCCTAGCTGAAAGATGTGCCAGAAAAAAAACAATAGATCAACTAACAAACATAGTTTTGATCAAATCCTAAACAAGGTCCCTTGCATTTGACCCATTTTTATCTAAAAATGTCCCTTATTTTGTCATATAAAATGCAAAATGCTGTAATAAAAGATTCCAACCTTTAACTATAAATTGAATGATAATAAAATTCACGAAGTATTTAATGTGGAGCTTTTAGAATACACTTTGATTTTTACTTCAAAAAAATGCAGATTTTAAGACAGTATAACATGCAAAGTGAAAATAATTTCATGGTATTTGATATCATTATCATACATATTCAGTATTAAAGTGTTATGTTCCTTAAAAAATAAGTGCCATCAATGCAAGCTGTAGCAAGTTAAAGCCATTTAGAATAATAGAAATATTAATTATAACTCATGTTGGAAAGGGGCAACACTAACTGCATAGCAGACAAACAGGTCTTGCGGTCCAGTGGCTCAGAAAATGTAAAATATGTTCATAAGGGATTGAGCCTTTCTTTCTTTTTCCTGGGGAAAAACCAAGAGAGGAGATCCAGAGATGATGCTCAAAAGTCACCAGTGTTTCACATTCAATAACAGATATCCAATTACCCCTATATCATTTACTACAGCTCTGTGTTAAGGTGGAACATATTCAGATCTAACTTATATTAGGCTGTTGTCAAGTATATCTTTAAAGTGTTTTGCAGTTGCATGGCACTAATGTTGTTGTCTCAAGATGTTTACAAGCGTTGAGTGAATTCATTTTCGTAACACAGGAATTTTGGATTTAGATTGGTGTCATGTACAATTTATCTGAAGAAAATGTAAACTGTTTGGCTGGATAGGATGTGGCAATTTTCTTCCACCACCAGTGATAACACGTGACTTGTTCTGCTGACAAGGGGCTTGCTCTGCTGCTTCCTTTCAGGGTGCTCAAATCCTTACAGTTTGTTTCATTTACATTTAGTGACTCTTGAATGCAAGCATTTTCCAAAAAGAAAATTTCACCTTGCTCTCCTTTGAAAATATGCAGAAATCCAATTACAATTCTAAGGTTAAGAACTTCAGGCTATACCATGTACTTAGCAAATTTGGACATGGCAATTTTGTGCTTGTACATAAGGCATTAGCTCAGTCATACAAATGGAGCTCCATTACAGAGGCTCCTATCAAGCAGTTAGATACCATTATACATCTGCTGCTCAATAGCCTTGTTAAAAAAACTTGGCTTTTTCAGAGCCTTGCACATCTGACTGTCACAGCAGTTCTCCCAGAATAACTGAAATTAAAACTTAGTATATAAAGAAATCGGAGCAGTTACAAATACACTTCAAGCCTAGAACTGTCAGTTCAGAATTCTAATTTTTTACTTATTCAATGCAAGATGAAAGTTGTATCTTTTTTTCTGTCTCCATAACGTAGTAAGCAATGTCATATACCAGAAGACAGTGACAGCACAGAGCATCATCCTTGAGAATTCAACAGATTGGTTACTGTTCTTACCCTGGGAAGATTTCTGCGTAAGTGAATTTATCAAAATAGCTATATTTAAAATCTTAATAAAGGTCTACAGGTTTTGCTGTATTTTTATGCTTTTAATAATCTTAACTTCAAAAATCAATAAACTGACATAATCCCATTGCTGATGATAGCAACATAACATACATATTTACCTCAAATTCACAAGTAACTTGGTCTCACACTGACATCCTGCGAGACTTCCTGGTGAACATAAGTTTCAGAAAACGAAAGCAAAACATGTTACTGACATACCTCAATTAATTCATAGGTACCCAGAAAAAAAGTTGAAAACTTTCACAATTACTTGTTACTTTTAACAGTGTTTTCCCATCCATCACTGCATTTAAAAATGTTTGAGACAGCTGCTGATTTCAACTGAATATATGGCAGAAGCTAAAAGTTAAAGCATAATATTAAAGAAGTTTGAATAACACTCTCATTCCCATGTGCTCATTGGAAGTAAAGATCATTGCCTTTCCAAAACTGGTCTGTTTGAAAAAATGGGGGTATGCCAGCACCTGCCTTGTGTGATTAACTCCATAGATAGTGATTTTTGCTACTTTAAGGGAAAGCAAATCAACAGCAACAAAAAAAAAAAGCTTTTTCATTGACATAATTTGCACAAAACCTTGCCGCCTTTGAGCTTTGTACTGATACTTCTTTGTGGGTTGCCAGGTATCAGTTTACAGTCATTGTGAACAAATCAAAGCATTTAATTTCCACCTTACTGGCGTAACTCATTTTTCAGTCTTTATAAACACCACTGACATTTCATCTGTAATTCAAATCCCAAACCCAGGTACTGCCTTTAGTGTGGATCTTTTCCTAGTCCTCATATCATTGAGATATTTTAATCTCACTCGATATTCCTACACAAATTTCCTTAAGGGAAGGTTTTCTTCTGTGTCCAAACAGAAGATATTGGCACGTTGGCCTTGTTTCTAATGTATTTCAATCTTCCCTTGTCGGCCTTGACCACCTCCATTTTGCACCATGGAAATCCAATCAAAATGCTGCACAAAAAGTCAATTTTCCTCATTAATTGCATGTACCCTGCCAAGCCTGTTTTGCTGCAATGGCTTTCTCTTCTCTCTGAACTAAATAGAAAATTGTTTTCTAAATCACCAGTTTCCATGTATGTTAGTAAGCTGCCACCCTCTTCTTTTCCCCAGAAGTCCTCCACCTGTTGAATATTCAAAGATCTTTTTATACTATCCTTCTGAGGCCACCTTTTACAGTTTGCAACACTTGAAAATTTCCTAGAACCATCTCACCACCTTTTCATCTTGTGCAAATTTTACCAGAACAGTGCTAGATCACGAAGCTTATAAATCTTTTGCTCAAGGCAAGGAGCTGATGGGATGCAAATACTAGTTATGAGGCCATATGGTCCTTTTTCATCATTATATGGGCCTATTTGCTAGCTGTAGGTATCACTAATCCTGTCACAAATTTCTGCTTCTAGCCATATTAAGGACTTCTCATTGATTGCATGTTTGAACTTATTCCAGACAGTGGACACATGGACAGGAGACATAAATGCCAGAATAAAAATCATCAAGCTGTGAATAATTTTCTTCTTCAAGTATTTGTTGCGCACTGTGAAGTCTCATAATAATTCCCACTTTGAATGTTACGTCTTTAAAAATCTTAATGTAACATCAGACCATTTTTCTGAATGTTCCTCTTTTTTCACATATTTTTTATTTAAAACAAAGTAAGTCCCTGCCATTTCCAGCTGAAAGCATACAGGGGCAAAAATGAAATTCTAATCTGTAGATTATTCAAAAAGGGGTGACACCAGCATTTCTGACAACTCTCAGTAAGCCACTCAGGTTGGTTATCATAAAAATCTTTCAGAAAGATTTCTATTACTTTTTTAAGAGACTTTCAATTGGGATATCCCAAGACTTCTAAATTACAAAGGTATTTGAGGCCCTGGGCTTTTCCTCATAAGTAATTATCTTCTCTATTATTCATAGATTTGACCTTCCTATAGGTTTTGTTCTGTATTTAATAAGCCAGTTTATTTTTTTTTATGTATCATTGGTTTCATAGTTGCTGGTAGCCTTAAAAGACTTCCACAGGCAATTCCTACTTCATTTAGAAATTCACAGAAAATTCCCTTTTTTTCCTCTACCTCAACCTCTTATGACTCTAAATACTTTTCAGAACTAAAAAACATTTTTACTTTCAATAATCCTAGACTCTCTTTTCCCTTAATCTTATTTTTACTTACTCTTTCCTTATTACTTCAATGTCACCACTATATCTACTACACCCAATTTACCACTTTGCACCTTCTTCAGTACCTTGAGGGCTGTTTCTCAGAAAAGGGTAAAATGCCAGAGCATTGCACTTTTTCTTGCATGTCAGAACTATTTAAATATGCAATGTGGCTTGTTGTAAGTGATGTTGAGATATTGCTATCAAAAAACTGTATTCTTTATTAATACATGTCTAATGAAATTCAGCTTGCCACTTAGCACAATAATAGTCATTGCTCAAATTGCACTTTGCAGTGGGAAGTTAAGACTGGAAAATGACCCCAAGTAAAAATGTTGATGTTCATATAATTAACATTTTAGTAGTTCCCTTTTGAAAATGCCCTGTGACTCTCTTCTGCGAGAGCTTTATATAGTCTCACTTAAGGGAACATGTAATTAGGCAGGTTTTAAAAGGTCCCACTGGACACTTCAAGCTCTCTGTTAGCTTCAAAAAGAAACCAAAGCCATTTACATTGTATTGTTTAGTTTTGTGACTAAGATATCCTAATATTTAACAGAGATGTTGGGAATTGAAAGAAGCTTTAAACAACTAGGGAACAATGTAAAACCAGAAGTGAAAATATTTAAAAGAAGTAAAGAGGATTTCAAATCCATTTTACACAGCTGCATCTGCTGTGACAGTTTATTAAGCTGCAAGGCAAGAGATTTTTTTTCTTGCTGAAATATTTACCATAAGCTAAATAGAATTGTCACAGTGTCTCAAGTCACTGCTGTGGAAAGCTGAACATTAGCATTCCCAAATGAGAACATTACTTGATTGATTCACTGAGTAAAAGGGTGAGCAAAATCAGATTAAAATGGAAGCCACCAAGCAGCATTTAGAGCTATGGAGGGAACTGAAAATGGGAGAAAAGCTGGAGGGAGGAAGCAATGGACTTTGTGCACTGGTGGATAAAAAACAAGATTTTGCCATTTTTGGAGCAACTTCCAGTCTCTGCAGTCTCTGATGCTGTATCAAGCAGAAAGCGCACACATTTGAACCTTTCTTTTTGCAGGAAAAGCTGCACAACTTCACAAGGCTTGAAAGGAGACATGATTTCTCTTTGAGGAAGTGACCTCCTTGGTTGAGGAGAGAGATGTGTGCAACAATGATCTGGGGCAAGTTTGCTTTTTCTGAAACCATTAACATAAGGTAAGATCCTTTAAGTTGTACCGTTCACAAGTGATGCATTACCAGATGTGGTAGAAAAGCAGGAAGATAAAGCCCTTTATCTCCCATCTTAGCCTGCTGCTGGAAACATCTCTCAAAACCAATCATCTACCAACTGCAATAAGCTAGATTTGCTACTACAAGCCTCTGAGACATCATTCTTTTAACTAAATCCTTCTTTACTAAACCCTTGTTAAATTTGGAGTCATGTGAAATCGAAGTTACTGAGGCACATATTACCCAAAGAAAGGTTCAGTCATTCAAACTGGATGTTTACTTTAGCAGGTCAATTTCAAAACTAAATTAACCATGACAGTGCCCAGTTGTAATCTGTATGTGGGAAGAGAGGAGCTATGTGGGATAAGGTAGAGAAGAGACTGAAGGGAAAACACACAGAAGCAAAAGGCAAATCCCACCTACCTGCCTCCTGCAAACCCTTCTGCGGAAGAAAATGGAACTACCTTTGTGAACCAGGCACGCAAAATGTGACCCCCTTCACTTTTCCCCCTTGGCATTTAGAGAGAAATCATTACACTGTGTGTGTGCCACACAGCTAGACCCTGGAATAAAAGACACTGACCTTTAAGAACTATTTCCTAATTAAAGTTACCCATTTGAAATCACAAATAGTCTAGCACCTTTGGTCATTCATGGATAGTAGCTCTTAACTGAAAAAGCACCAAGACATAGTCTGCAATTACAGATTCTTTAATTCAGTCTCACTGAGCCTATTCACTGAAGGAATAGCCAAATAAATGTCTGAATAGCAGCTTTTCACCTGCTGGAGAAGTTTTTAAGTATTATTCTTCTCATATAAACTCCTTTGCATTACCAAATTAAGAAAGGAAAAACAAAATTTTGTGTATGCTAAAAAAGAATAAACAATTCTGATGTTGCTAGGGCATTTCAACATTAAATATTGCAGTAGAAGTCAAAGGTTTCATTACAGGATGGCATATCCAAGAAACTATTACATATGGCCTAAGAAACTGAAAAATAAGCTGTGTCATGACAACTCACCTGTGGAACTGATATTGTTATCACATGTTAGCTTTCTACAAAATATGCTGTTCTGGAAGCAAATCAGGTATAAGTTGCTGTACCCTCTCTTTGGAATAGTAAGTGCAGATTCCTGCAATATTTTCATGATCTGTATCATTGCAGGACCTTCAATTTCTTACTAAAGGCTGAGCTGAGCTTAATAGAGTTTCATGTCTTTAACACAACTTTCTCTTTCAGGAAGAGGTTGGGGGGCTGAAGAATGGGGATCACCAAGAGGAATTTTATTTTCCAATGAGTTATGACTTTCATGAAGTGGATTTAATATCTCTGTTTTTTGTCAAAAGTTACGTGAGCAGGGAAGGGAGAAGCTCAGCTGTATATTGGGCACCAGGCTTCAGAATTCAGTATATATTTGAAAATCAAAACTAAATTAATAAAATGAAAAAAGACTAATATCTTCCAAAAAGAAGACTGGCGTGATGTAGGCTGAGAAGCCACAAAGAATATCAGAAGACTAATGTGTGAAGAGAAAGGTCTTTGCTTTCCGAAACCAAAATAGCAGGGGGAGAGTGGGAGTCCCTAGAATACTACATCCACCCAAAGAGCAATAACTCACCCTCATCATTAAAAAGCTCTCATGTGGTCCATTTTCATTGAAAATTTCATGGATTTTTTCTTCTTATTTTTTTATTTACATAGTAATGGAAAAGATATTCACTGGTCATAAAAGGAAGAACTAAGAAATCACTTTCAATGACAGAGGGTAGAATAATTACCTAATTAAGTCATAAGTGCAGGAAATTAGGAAAATTCATGAAATATGCATGGGTGATGGATCAGTATATTTTCCAGGCTTTTATTCTGCTGTTTTCATCTGTAATATGTATGCTAAAGGGTGAGGAGAGCCGCAGGACAAGAAAGTAGAGTGGGAGAACAAAAATGAGGAAGGTCTGTGTGCTGCATCCGCTCTGCAACTTAAACTAAAAGATTAAAACAGATTTAAAAACAAGTCTTAACTGGTTAGTGTTACATGAGGGATATTTTTATTATATATTTATGATATTTATAACTAATATTTTTCATACATACCCATAATCAGTTTTATGTTCAGGTATATTACAAAATGCAGCTCTGATATAAAAGAGCTGAGACTTAAAACTGAATGACATCAATGTCATAGTTGACCCATTCAGTGAATTTTATGCACTTAGGAATCCTGACTACAAACTTGACCATGTTCACATGCCTATCTTTCAAATGCTGAATTAGAAGTCCTTGATGTTGGGTACAATTGTTCTCAGGCATTTTCTCTCTGCATTCTGGTATCCTGCTACTCTGCAGTTTAACCTTCCTGGTCTACAATTATTAACCTAAATTATTCTCTGCTTTTCATGGCACCCTATGGAGCCTGGGAAGCATGTAATTCAGTCTCACTGGGTCTATTCAGCAAATACCTTCTTTTAACCTGATGAAGTTTTAAAGTATTATTCTCCCTATTAAAACTCCTTGGCATTGTCAAGAAATCCAGGAAAAAGGGAAAACAAAACCTTGCTGTAAAAGAAGGATTACAAGTGCCCTGTATTGAAGTCCAATTAACAAGTAAAGATGATAGGAAAGTCATCACAGAAGATTCTGAATGGGAAAGGATGAGGAGTAAGATGCCAAGAAAGAGGTCTCTTCATCTAAGCAGCTTATTTGCATTTAATACAACGCCTTTGACACAATATAAATTGATAAAACATCACCATTAATAAAGAGTTAGAAGCACTAACATCAGCATTCAAGAAAATGTCCCTGGATATGTGACAATTTTGGGAAAGAGTCAAGATTCTGCAGTCCTTTTCACACCTAAGGACCAGTGATGCACACTGTAAATTTTTGTATATTTATCGTTAGTAGTACCGCAGAGCATCAAAATCAGAACTGATCTTGAAATAAACTAGATATTTACTTTGTGTGCAGAAAGGAATAGTAGATCTTATAGTAGATCTCCAGTAGCTTCAATAAACCAACAAGCTGGGAGAGATCTTTTTCGGAAGCCCTCAGCTTAAACTTTGAGGCCCTTCAGAATGGGGACCCTCACAAATATGTCTTGTATTTTCAGCATTTTCCAGCCAACTGCATCTCCAGATAGCAGAGAACAGTGCAAACCAAGGCCTTTTCACTGTGGGATTCTTCATGTAAGAATATTGATGCTACAAGGACCACAGAAGTGCATTACAAGAACAAGCTTCAAAAAAGTCCTCTAGCATCTTTTTCACTTGCTCTACTTCAAGCTTTTAACCAACCTTAGTTCTTCCATGTCATAGTTTCTGGGCTGCAATTCAAGCAAAAGACATTATGGTTGTGTAGAAGGCCTGTAACTTGTACATACTATGGAGTTGTACTTTGAAGGGTTTACTTTACAGGTGTACAGACACTGAAGCTGCTATTAAACCCTTCCCCTGTTGTTATTTGAGTTTATGCGTGAAGCCACTGTAAAGACATATTTTTAGCCCTGTGAAGTGTTTTCCCCCCTCTCTGTTAATTATCAAGTACCTGACTGATTGCCTGTGATTGATGACTGATGGGGAGAAGGTTCAGCAGGTGTTAAGGGTTTGGTTAATGTGAGTGGCACAGAGGAAGGAAGTGGCCCAGAATTCCATCAAGCTATGCTTGCTGCTGTTGCCTATATATGGAAATACCTGTTGTAATTAAAAAAAAAAAAAAAAAAAAAAAAAGCTGTTATTACTAAAAAGAGTATTATTTAAAGGAGTATGATTATTTCTGATCTTTGCCGATGGAAACTGTTACTTAAATTTTCAAGTGACACAGAAGGTATAGTCAAGTGAAAAAGTACTTCAAGTGGAATAATCAAACAAAATACTACAAACTGAATTCAGCAGTGGAAAAAATACCTTGCAACATAATCCAAAACCTATCCCAATAACTCCATATAATTATGAAGAGAAATTCATTTACATGAAAGATTTACTTAAATAGTTTTTTGCAGTTAGTAATCAAATAGGAAGTCATCTTAACAGCACAATGACACAGAAATCATCTTAAGAGCTCTGAGACATAGAAAATGCAGCCAAGTTATTTAAATGCAAATAAAACCCAGATCTGAAACTGATTTCTAATTAACTAAAACACAACCCCACCTTTCTGGTGTCTTCTTTTGTGGACCCCATGCTGTCATGATTTTTATATGTTCATATGTTCATTACTCCCCATCCTATATTTAGTTAGCTCTTAGAAGTAGAACCTGCAGGGAGTAGGCTGGTGTTTCTACCTACATAGCACTTCAGTGAAAGTAATCAGGATACCTAAAAAAATCTTCTGACAAGATTGGGTTTTATGTAACTTCATGTCATCCATTAAATGCATGGGATGTACACAACTGGAGTGACTAACCCAGTTAATAGAAGTATTTGTGCATAAAGCCTTGTAGAGTAGGGATACCACCTGAAGATTTATTTCTAGTTTCATTTTAATATTCTGTAATGGTTATATTTTTTCTATTTCAAAACCAGCAAAAATCCTAGAAACTGTAAAAATCTCAGTCCAACAAAAAATCCATAGAAAGCTTTTGAATGCTTATGAAAAAACTTAAAAAATTAATGTGAAAGAGAAGATATATTTTGGAAAAATTAGTGCTTAAACATGATTTAAACATGATTCAAACAGGTGGCTAAGACGTTGACATTCTTTAAAAACCAGTTTTAAAGTGAAGAATTAAAGGGTATAAAGTATATGCAGTTATATATAAAAGTATACTTCTGAGTATAGTTAGCAGTGAATGCTTTTCTCTGGAAAACAAAAGCTTTCTTTCTTCACATAAGATATTTTACAGGTAAATACAAGGGTGTTGTACTACCCAAAATTAAGAAACAACTCAGGAAGCCAAGCTAGTTGTGTGCCTTAATGCTATAGTGTGTATTTATGCTTATTTCAAAATACGATTATACCAAATACGATTATACAAATCTCTATTTGTAAATCAGTTTGATGCAATCATCTCCTACAACTACCAAATGAGAAGACAAGCTCTGAGTTCTCTTGAGGCAGAACAACGAAGTCTTCTTAAGCACAAGGGGAACCCTTGCTCCTTCTAGACTTCGAACTCTTTTGTGGGAATAAGACTATTTTAGCCTAATAAAAATTTTGAAGGATTTTACTGTAAGTAGGAATAGCAACTTAGACATCAACATCCTACCAGACATCAATCTGTTGAAGCTGAAAATCCATGTCAATAACTTCAAGGAAATTGGCAGAGAAAATAGGAAATTTTGGACAGATGAGCAAGAGAACTTTTGAGTAAGTCAAAGCTTCAGCAACTGGATTTCCTTCCCATACAACTCCAGCTAAATATACCAATATATCCCCTCCAACTCCAACTTAAAGCAATATTATTGCTTTCAGTAGCAACTGGGTACAGCAAAACTCAACAAAGAATGAAAAGGACATACAGAAACTATCAAAAAAATGCAGCATATTAGTGGTCTTGGCAATAAACTCACTGAGGTTAAGTATTCAGAAACACAGGAATCTACAGCAGGAGCAGAGCTATTAGTGCTATATCCCAAACAGCTCAGAGCATGCATTTCTGAATTATGTTTTCCTCTAAAGAGAAATTTTGCAACCTTTTCTTAAAGTGGCAGTCAGGAATGATGATTTCCTGACAATGATATGCAACCATCACAAACAATGCTTTCTGAAGGCAGTACTTCTAGTTACCATGTACCACATCAAGAATGGCAGGTTTATGGATTAGAACGCTGGGAGCTAACATACTTTAATATTGTGATACAAACCACAAATTCTTCTTGTCCAGGTTTGAACAAGTGCTTTTTTATACTCCAAAGAAAACAAATCTACAGTGAACATTCATATCTGTAAAATATATATATAAACACATGCACATATATATATATATACACACCAATATATATATCTGGCATGCCTGTATCTTTTGTCTCCAGTTGCATCAGCAGAATGCTAATTCCCTAGCTTGTCAGATTGTGTCACAATGACTTCTGTCCTTCACCTACACAAAATTCAAAAATCATATATATTACATATTATGCATGCTGTTAGTATTTTTATATAAATCAATTTTATTCCATAAATATTCTATTTGGGGCTTGAATCTTGGGGGAAATTGGCTTCATGACAATAATTTCCAATAGAAAATATAGTCTTGTGGTTTTGGCATGAGCCCTCACTAATTTCTTGAGAAGGACAAATAGGAAAAAGAAGTTACTGGTTCTAAGCTCTAAGGCTAGAGTATTTTATAGCATTTAATTCTGCTTATTCTTTTAAAAAATACTCTTTTATAAGGGAAAATTATTAGCATTTTTATTGCTACTATTATTATTATTACAGCCGATGGATTACTAAATGTTTCTGGCAACCACACAATGTGGTATCCAATGCACTATTCAGCACACCAGTGGTGTATTGGATTTTTAAGGACATGCTAGGGGCTGCAATAAATAGCAGTCAAGAGCAAGTATTACTCACAGGAGGTAAATGTGCACAGCCTGAAAAAACAAAGCAAAATTTCAGTAAAAAGCTTTGAAGTATTGTTAGATGAAAGAAGCAAAAGCATTAAGTTTAATGGCATAAGTGGATGGAAATAGATTATGAGTAAACAAGACTACCTAGGATACTTAAAATTGTCTGAACTGTTTAGGTGAAAGTAACTAACTGTCACTGTTTTTCCAATGCTATTGGGATAGCCACAATATGCTCTAAATAGATCAAAAATATATGTTTATTTTATGTATTCATCCTTATAAATCAGATTAATAAAGCAACATGAATCCAAAATAATAAATTCACTGTTTTTCAGCCTTTCTCCTAATCTTGGTTAGGGTTTTTTTGGGTTTTCTTCTCTTGAAATTAAGCTTGTAAATAACACTTCCTGCTTTTGGATGAATTGAAGAGTTGTTAGATCAACCAGAAAAGTGGAAAATTGATTAACAATGCAACATTATTAATTTCAGATCATCATCATCATTACCACTTCTGATCACCCCAGTAAGTCTGACATTATATGTGATCTTCAGACCATCTACCTGTTTTGCTTAGCATTTACAGTAAGCAAGGAATTGTTAAGGCTAGGCTTTAGAATTCAGTCCACCAAAATCAGCTCTAAAGATGTTTTCTTCTAGCCCCCATAATTTCTACTTCGTTTATGCCTCGAATTATGAGTGGGTTTAGCCCTAATTCATTTTATCCCATCTAACATAAATGCACGTGTTCTCATTACCCATATAGAAAACTAATCCACTAAGCTCTTTACATTCGTGATATCTCGTGGCAATAATTTCCATCAGCTAATTGCGTACCGGCTAGAAAAATATTTTCTTTTAATCTATGTTGCCTCTCTCTAAAAAATTGACCCTTAACCTCACACCGTCCCATAAACAGTCCTCTGTCTCACAGAAATCTATTGCTTGGATTTCAGACTCACACCATTTCATCTAATAAGCTTCACTGTATCTGCCTATTGTTTCTTCTATTTGTCTGAGCTCTGACCTAAGTCAAGACACCCAACACTTTTCTAATTCAGTTCACCTTGAACATTTTCTTTTCCTCTGCCTTTATAGTATTATGTACACGTCTCACCTCTTTGCTCTCCAGAATAGACTTCATTTTCTCAATGGCTCTCTTCATTTTCCAAATAATCAGTCTGGATAACTAAAACTGAACCACAGCAGTTAGTACATGTTATTGGAAGAAAATATGATTGTAGCAAAAAACATCATCAAGAAAAAAGGAATAAAGTTGAGCACGACTAACATGAAAGTGATTGATAGATTCCAAGAACCTGAAAGGAAGACCTAACTCATTCTGTTGTCCAAGAAAGCAAGTCACAATAGTTAGCTATGGACAGAGAGCAGTACAAACTTACCACACATAATTTTCTAACATTCATTTCTTCCAAATATTGCGGCAGCAACCAAGCATCAAAGCCTTTATGCATCATTCATACCCAAGTCATTTATTCTCCAGTTTAACTAGGAATTAATTTTAGGTGCTATTTACAGCATGTGAAGCTTCCTGTTTAAAATAGAAATTTAGCTTATACTTTTTTTAAAATTTACATTTTCTCTGATTGCAAGATGGTAATTTTTTAAAAGAAATCCAGTTTCTTTTGTCATCTTTTTTTTCGGATGACACCATAAGTTAGTAATTTTTAAATGACACTTATTTGCATTATATTTCATAACATAGAGGCACACTGTAATTAAATAATTTCTGTGCAAATGGGGCCCATACAAGTAGACCAAAAATTATGACTGCAATAACAGCTATATTTCCTAGATAAAGGCATGTTATTGTAGTGAATATTTTCACACACATGGCTGAAATGCTACATACTGTCTTTCTTTTGTACACATGCTTGAAGACTTTTTTGTTAAGAAGCCTGCAGTTTACATTAAGGAAACACTGTAACATAATTACCCTTCTAATTGTAAAGATTTCGGTTTGCCTTCAGGACACGTGAGCAAATAAACGGAATCTTTAATAAGTAAAGAGGATAAAGTACTTTGGTTAATCTAAGAAAATCCTGGAGGGCCATGATCTTCTATATTATCAGAAGGTAAATCATCTGTGAGCCGCAGTAAAATATTTTCCATCAACAAAGCTGGGCCCCATAATCAAATAATTGATTAACTGAGATATATTTAAAACTCTCCATGCACAGTATTATAAGGTATATATGGTCTTTGCTGAGCTCTGTAGGCTTTACTACAACCTTGTCTGGATACTTACTAAAATGTAGTTCTCTATCATCTTGTCACAACTGTGTGTCTGTATGTGTCAGTTGAAGGATTCAATTACATGCAAATTATATACATTATAGATTTTTCTGAACTGAAGATGTTATGGATTTTTTATTATCTTTAAGCAGAATTTTTGCTTTAAATCTGTACTAAGAGCACTCATTTTTGTACATGAGCATATCAAATATGGCTTAGGGAAAATTTATTTTGATTACTACTATGCAGCTTGGGATAGTTAGAGGTATAGTACTTCACAAGTGACAATGTTTACTAAGTTGTACCTTGTGAGTGTTATCAGTATAGTATTAAAAGACTAAAGTAGGGAACCACTCAGCATTGCTGACCTTTGCACCAGACATTGATATTTTGTTTTATTTAAATTCAAAACTGGAAGTCCAGCTGTGATAACTTTCCCTGCTCAGTACAATGGAACTGACCTTCTAGAAACATCACACAGGAAAAGAAAAGGAAATAGGTCATTCTTAGATAAGAAAATTCAGGCCTTATCCTTCTTGCATTCAATGGATATGATTAGTTGATCAAATGCAGGCTCTCAATTACTCATAAAAAAAATCCATGAAAATCACAAAATCATAGTGATTAAAGCTGTAAAACCAGCCAATACATGGAGCATCTACAATCATCTTTGTGTACAAAAATTGTTTTGTCAGGAGCATCTCCAGGATGGGAATTATAGCCCAAAAGTAAACATTTTCATTATCAGATAACTAATATATCTACAGCAACATGCTTATCTAATGTATAGAATATACATATACAAAATTTGTGCATTGTATGCCAAAAGTTACACTTACTTTCCTGATTTTACCAAAATATTCTAGTAGATTTTAAAAGTATCACTGATGACAAATCCCTTGAATATAGCCTAGACAGCCACTTGAATTTTCATTTACCTTTTTTTTTTTTGCAAAGTATTATATACAATTTAAGTTATTTGTTTTTTTTTTTTTTCTACAATAGGGTCTATACTATATTAAGCTCATTGCATAGATGAATCATTAATTCAAGCAGTTCCTAACAATTTTTAAAAGCAACCTAGAAGATTAAAATTCCCTCTATCATATGATTACAGATTTTCAGATTTAACACTGCCATAGATGCATAACCTCTGCAAGTCGCAGATATTGCTGAGGAGAAGGAAACGGGCCCTTTCCAGGGCACCAATTTCTTATTGAGAGGATAAGCCACTTATGAAAGACAGTTCTTTGTATTTGAAGAAAAAAAAAAACCCAGCAGCATACAAAATCAGATTTTAGAATAATTTGCCTTGGTCCATCTAAGTAGCCAAGGTCATTAACAAAACAGACCATTAAGCTTTTATGAGACAGCTATTACTGAGCTTTCTTCATTGAGTTATTGCCTATGGAGCCTCTAGTTTATTTCCCTAGTTTACAGAATCTGGAAAAAAATTCTTCACTAAACAGAGATGGGAAGAATCCTGATGCAATCCAAACCCAAACCCAGCCTTAAAGTCATTACAGCTCTCCATAATTGTGACAAATAAATTGTGCATTTTTTCCTTCTTGACCAGCCTGATTTTTAGCTTATATCAAAATCTATTCCAACCATCCTTTTTTATTTTTACTGTTTTCATTTAGAACCTCTTTATGGAGTCTGAAATAAGACTGCACTATTTAGCGTATGAAACTCTCAGTCATTAACATACTGCCTCATCATAAAAAGGATATTATTAGAAATCTCAAAAAACCTTTGAATGTTAGCATTGCAGAAGCTAGAACAAGCAGATAATGACTACTCAGGTTTCTTTTTGTTCCATGTATTTAACAAGTTAAACACCTTAGAAATATTTGGGTATCTAGAAGACTAAAGATACATATTTGCGCACAATTGATTTGATGTTGATTTTTGTTTAGCTTCAGCGAAGAATTCAATGCAAAGGAATATACACCATGAAGTGTACCATCTATTAAACTCTAGAACACAAATTCTTCAATTTTAGTCTTTGTATATAGGCCCATCAACATCCATGGCACTAACCATAGGATGTAATACTACTGGAATTAAGTGATGGCCAAAGCAAATCAGTTTTTATGGAGCACTTTCAAATTTTTTGATGGACTGTACTGATCTCTCACTAAATGATACTGTCTAATTTAAAGGCCTGTCAGTTTGACATAAACAGAAATATTGCTACAGCAACAAACTAACAAGAACTACAGTCCAGTCACTAAGAACAATAAATTAGTTTTAAACATAAAGTTAAAACATGTCAGTTTGTAGTAGCTCAGTTTCAAAACAATAAACCACCTGTCTCATTAAATCATCAACAGCACTCATCCTTTTGGCTAAATCTGTTCTCAAAACTGTTGAGCTGTAGCCAGGCCTAATTCACTGTCCTTTCAAGAGCTGTTCCTAATCTGAATAGCTAAGAAGCATCAGCTGGCTCACTCACTTAATAATTGCCACCCTTCCCTTGTAGCTGGAACAGAGAATTTATAATTTTCACCCTGAGGAAGATGAATACCATATGCAGAGAGCAGCAGGGGAAAGTGGTGGATACTCTAATTGCCCCACTTACCTGCCCCTGTCAGAAAATACACACCTTCGCAAGAAATAAGAAATAACAACAGTGATTCTTTGTCCTAACAGACTAGCATCTCCCATGAAGAAATACATCTTTCCAGTTGGGTCCGTCAAAACACTGTTGATATTCCCTTATGAAAACTCCAGCAAACATATACAAATATCTCACCTTATAGACAGCAATCTAGATTTCAATTAAGCAGAAACAGATCTGCCATATAATCAAGATCTTACTGCAGAATGAAGAGATGGACAAGACAAATATTTGATAGAAAAATTCAAAATACATCAGTTTATTGTATTTTTGGGGGGTTTGTTGGTTTTGGTTTTTTTTTCCCCTAAATAATAGCAACAGAATGAGCTGATTACCCTACAGTACATGGTCTACAGTAGAAGTCAAACAAGTTTCATAGGGGTAAATTCTGAGCAGTTCCTCCAGGATCCTTCATGCTGCAGAAAAGTAATACTAAAACTCCTGGTCACTTTTGAAGACTACTGCCATTGACTTGGAGTTCAGGGCATGTTCTTTATTCCAAATGTTTTACCATAAATATTACTGTTTTAATCAGAAAACTTACTAAGCTATTTTATTCCAGAAAAGTTCATCTTCCTTCGGACACTCCATCCCCTCCTTATACCCATTTATAATAACTATTGTGCCATTTTGTTACATAGCAGTCCTTCCTGCCTGATAATTCCAATTGCTTTTTTTCATCACAGTGATAGATGCATCCGATAAGTCATAGAAAAGTAAACTTGACAACATTTTCTACTTCCAACTCAATTGCTAATCTGTTTCCACATTGACATTTTTGCTCCAGTTAACAAAAAAAAATGATGTTGCTGAGCTCATATCAATTTTAATCTTTACAACCTGTCAAAATGATTCAAATTCCTCACTGAAGTCTTAGTTCAGGTGTTTCATTGATCAGCTCCCAAATCCCCTTTTTTAATATGGGCCCTAAATCAATCTCTTTGAGCTGGCAACATCCCTCACAGAAGGTAAAAAGCCATTTTTAGTACAGATAAAACCAAAAACAAAAGATCTAATTCCTACTTAGTTAAACATTGATCAATGACAACACTTTCCTGAAGTTTCAAGAGACCTTATATAAACAATCAGCTTTCACTAAGAGGAAATATAGTGACAAGAAGGTCTTTGTTGTTCAGCGTCAGCAACAGGTTCTGCCTTGTGAGAGCATGCATATGGGAGCCTGCCTGCCTCAGCTGGAGCTCCCCCTGAATACTTCACAGGGCCAGGCCACAGTACCACATGGAACAATCATGTAGCCGCTTTATCGTAGATAAACAGAATGGAACAGTCTGAGTTGAAAGGTGCCTTAAAACTCCTCCAGTTCCAACCCCCTGCCACAGGCAGGGACACCTTCCACTAGACCAGTTTCCTCCAAGCCCTGTCCAACCTGGCCTTGAACACTGCCAGGGATGGGGCAGCCACAGCTTCTCTTGGCAATCTATGCCAGCGTCTCACACCATACTTCCCCACCTCTGTGCTCCCTCTCTGCTGAGAAAAGAGGATTCGGCAAGTGCAAGTCCCAGTCCCACTCCAGGGGAAAAATCTAAATGGTGCTGGATGGGGCAGCTCAGATTCAGAAATAAAATGTTTTTCCAGAAAGCAAATAACATGTTTGGTTGCTGAAAACATAGAAAATTTCATACTTGTGATTTAATATGAATAAGTTAATAAATCTTTCTGCATGCCTGAGCACTGTAGTATTGCACTGCATTCTTACAGCTTTATACTCTGAACTGCAAAAGATCCAAGCCTAAGACCAAACCCACAAGACTTTCCAGTCCTGAGGGATTCTGCCACCCTGAGAGAAGCAGCCCTGCAGGACAAGTGCTAAATGTTACATACAGCTGTGAACCAAAGAAAAAAAATTCAATTTTATGTTTCCATTAAACAACTCGCTCCTTACAATCAGCCTTGTTTTAATAACATAACAAGATAAACACACACACACATCTCATTAAGTTCTGAAGGAAGGCCAGACAGCAAAATCTAGCCATTCCTCAGGTAAAGTCCTTCATACTGAAATTACCTCAGAGGTTATACAGGGCTTTGAGTATCACAGCTGCATTAAATATCCTCAAACTTTCAGATCTTATCCTTCAGACGATATAGTTAGGCCAATTTCACATTTAATTTCTCACTCTTATAAAGTTTGACTTTTCCACCTCAGCATACCTTAAAAATTGAAGACATTCTTTGCAATAATAAAATAACTTCTTTCAAGGATATGAGAGATAATTTGATGATCATACTTTAAAACAGGAGGTTAAACCTTTTTACTGTGAAGTTCACGGCATAAATTATATCAATATATAAATGCTCTACAGCATCTTTAATATCATATTGTACCACTGACTTCTCCCAGTTGTTCTGAAACTATGACGAGGTAAATCTCAAGGTCAGAATTTGATAGCAGCATCTGTCTTTTCTTTCAGTCATTACTAAGAAGGAACCTTCAGATTGATTTTTTACAACAGTAATTTAAGGCTTAGGCTTAGTTTGAGGTCATATCCAGTAATTTTTTGTTTATTTTAGTAAAATGTAGCTTTATGGTGTTAAGAATAATGATTCCTAGTTATAGACATTGATGTGCAACATTTGAGTTTTGTAATTAAATGTCATTTAATATGTGATCTTTTTCCTCCTGCTATTTTTTCAATGAAAGACAAATATTTTCTTGCTTAGTGGATATAAAACAAGAGCAGTGATAAGATCCATTTTGCAGACACATCTGGGTGAGCATGCTTTTGCTCCTCTGAGTGTTTCTTTCAATAGAGCTACTCACATGAAAAAGCTGTTCATGTGGATGTGCAGCAAGTTATGTCAATACATGATTTCAAGACCTGGGGACTGAAGAAGTTGGCACCAAGTGGCCTGAGACTTGTAATAAAATGGTGAAAGCTAGTGATATAAACGCAGAGCAAAAGCAATCCAGATTGATTAATAGATTCCTGGATTTGCAGCTGTTAGAGCAGACACATTTCTTCTGGCTTCCTGTGGTTCTTAATCAAGCTAAGCATCAGCAAGAGGCACATTTGCAAAAGCATCCTAAAAATGTGAATATATCAAATGATGCACTTGTGTTTTCATAAATGCACTGGTAACTATCTTTTAGTAACTAGGGAGCTGCATACCTACTCCCCATGTGATTGCATAGATACTGTTTAGATGTCTCCTGTGGAGATTTGTTATCTGGCAATACAGATTTTTACCATCTCCCAGAAGTCTTACTAAAAAAATAATCATGAAATGATTGTCCTATGTTCTCTTGCTATCACTCTGTTTCCATTTCCATCACCCCCTGAGCTGCTCACCACTATAAAAGAGATAGTTACAAGTTTCAGAAGTGTATAAAAGCGGCTGAAAGTTGAAAACTTCCTTTCCTTACCTTTCTTTGATTGAAAAGTGTTTGGGTTTGTGTTTCTAAATTCAAAGTCAAAACTGCTCCCTTGATCTGTCTTTTATGACATGTTTCACCCCAGAGCAAACACTTACATGGCTAGGAACAGGGGACTCTAATGGAAATAGTAACAAACCTCTAAACTGCAGTAGTGCTACCAGGCATGATTACAATTGGTTTAGGTCTGAACTGGGAGCTCTCATCTACAATTTGTCGATAAACTTTAATGGTAGTTTCATATTTAAAAAGATGGTGAAAAGATTAACTCAAGTGCAGTGCAAACTAACAGGCAAAAGTGTAAGTGTACTCTTAAAGGCCAAAAGAAGCAGCATATCAAAACCTGGTGTAAAAAAGAGTCAATGATAATTGTAATGAAGCAGCTTTACTCCTTCTTCATGTTCAAATATACAAAAAAAACGGAACACCATTTGATCACGAGGTATTAAAAAAGGGTAAAAGGAAGGAAAAAAGGATAAAAATAGAAGGCATGTATATAATTTTAAGTGTCACAAGTCCTCAAAGTTGTCAGTATTTTAAAATTCATATTAATTATGGATATAACAAAAGAAGGCTGGACTAAAGTTTCATCACAAAATTGGGTTATGTATTTTAATACCCTTTAATACTAAAGCATGGTCAGTGTTAGCTGAGAAACTTCGGTAAGCACTAATTTATACTTTAGCCCAACATTAAGGCTTTTTCAAAGTATACTTTATTATAGAAAGAATATATATAGTTATACCTCTCATACTTCAGCTGCACATAAGAAAGTCAAAACTTTGTTTTGATGCAAACTCCGTACCAGTTTAGTCTACCTGACAGATTACTTGCAGATATGAAATTTCAGTGAGGCAAGAAAACCAAATTAAATAAAACCTAGACATTTTTCCAAAACAGCTAAGAATGCATAGAATTAAGTGATAGCTCTTAAAAGGAGATCACCTTATCACAGGCTTCACTGAAGCCAGAACTGCATCCAAAGCATTTTGGGGTCTGCTTTGCCCTCAATAATTAAATAGTTCTGCTGTTCATAAATGTTGAATCCATCCCACAACAGAAAACACCTTTTTAGATGATTTAGCGTATAGATAAAGTTAGAATAACACAAAAAGATATTTTTCAGCAATAAAATATTAATATGTAGAACAATATTTCTTGCTACCAACTTTCACTGAAACTTCACCAGCTGAAATATATGTATAGCAATGAAATACAATCCTCTCTTCATTCAAAATACCATTTAAATTCATCTCTTCAGTAAAGCACAAAGAATCTTAGAAACTTAGAATAGTTAGGGTTGGAAAGGACCTTAAGATCATCTATTTACAACACCCCTGCTGTGGGCAGGGACACCTCACACTAAACCATGCCATCCAAGGCTCTGTCCAACCTGGCCTTGAACACTGCCAGCAATGGAGCATTCACAACTTCCCCGGGGAACCCATTCCAGTGCCTCACCACCCTTACAGTAAAGAATTCCTTCCTTATATCCAATCAAAACTTCTCCTGTTTAAGTCTGAACCCATTATCCCTTGTCCTATCACTATAGTCACTAATGAAGAGCCCCTACCCAGCATGCCTGCTCACTCAGTGGTCAGAAATTGCAGAACATTCATTGTAACAATTCAGTCTAAGAGCAGGATAGCGAACTAAAAAGATCTGCTCTAACCATCATCATTCAGGATTTCAGAGCAACTTTTGCTGAGCATTTAGAAGCTTCAATTCCTATCTGATTCATTGTATCTCTATGTGAAAGTGGAAGAAAGAACAAGGTAACTGATAGGCACCTGCATATCTAATCTAAAGAATCTTTTAATGCATATTTGTCTTAGAGGCAAATGGAACTGTTTTGATGACCATCACCTACTACTGTCATAGACCCAAGCACACAAATAGCTAGTGGTGTTGCACCAATTTTCACTACCTCCTGATACAGACAATGCCATTAATAGGAAGTAAATAAATCTGCACTGCTTAATTAAGGTCAGAAAATTAATTACAGAAGAAATAATAGGTGTGCACACTTACCCACGCATAAGTTGATAGGCATGTACAGTATGTGCATGGCTTCATTACGGAGAAATCCTGCCTGACCTATCTGGTGGCCCTCTATGATGGGGTTATGGAACTGATGGACAGGGGTAGAGCAGTTGATGCCACCTACCTGGACTTGTGCAAAGCATTCAACACTGTCTCAGGTTGGAGAGACATCAATTTGATAGGTGGACCACTCGGTGGATAAAGAACTGGCTGGATGGTAAAGAGTTGTGCTCAATGGCTCAATGTGCAGCTGGAGGCCAGTAACGAGTGGTGTCCCTCAGGGGTCGGAGTTGGGACTGATCTTGTTCAACATCTTTGTTGGTGACATAGACAGTGGGATCGAGTGCACCCTCAGCAAGTCTGCCAATGGCACCAACCTGGGTGGTTCAGTTGATATGCTGGAGGGAAGGAATGCCATCCAGAGGGACCTTGACACACTTCTGAGGTGGGCTGATGCCAACCCGATGAAGTTTAACCATGACAACTGCAAGGTCCTACACATGGGTCGGAGCAGTCCCAGGCACAGCTACAGGTTGGGCAGAGAAGAGATTCAGAGCAGCCC
>JAOEHY010011569.1:0-18757 GCA_025447955.1 Psilopsiagon aurifrons
CTTCTTTTGACGCAGCCCAGGATACGGTTGGCTTTCTGGGCTGCAAGAGCACACTGCAGGCTCATGGTAATTTTTCCATTAACCAACACCCCCAAGTCCTTCTCCGCAGTTCTGCTCTGAATCTCTTCTCTGCCCAACCTGTAGCTGTGCCTGAGATTGCTATGACCCAGGTGTAGGACCTTGCACTTTTCATGGTTAAACTTCATAGGGTTGGCATCAGCCCACCTCACAAGCATGTCAAGGTCCCTCTGGATGGCATTTCTTCCCTCCAGCGCATCGACCGAACCACCCAGCTTGGGGTCATTGGCAAACTTGCTGAGGGCGCACTCAATGCCACTGTCCATGTCACCATAAAGATGTTAAACAAAACTGGTCCCAACATCTTCATCCACTTAAGATGTGGCTGAGGTCCTCAAACCACAGCTTTGTAGTGCATTTGCATCAGGAACAGAGTATGACAAGAATAATCACTTTATTTTCCCTCTGCATTTTCCATTTCCTGAGCTTCATGAAGGCTTGCTAGAGTTGCTGTCGCACTCTAGTCCAGCTGTGGACATGGACTCCCTGCAGTGACCAGCCACCACAGACACACCAAAAGCTGTGGGCAGGAAGTGCCTTGTTTGCAGGTACAGAAAAGCAATACATGGAAGTCTCCTCCCTGGACAGTCACATTTGAAACTCTATGTAAATTGATTCAGAGAGTGAGACTGGCATAGTGCAACTGGGATGTTCAGTTGCTTAAATATTAAGTGTCTGATACCATTTCAGATAACCTGTAGTAATGAGGGGGTTGGCTTCTATCAAGTCTTATATGTTGTATTAACCAGCTTCATGAGACAATTTCCTGTAGGCAGCTAAATCCCACATTTCTTGACCACTTGTGACAACCTTTCCCATCCAAGCAGTTTGCCATCTGTTGTACAAAAACTGAGTGGGTCTAGTGCTGTACAACACGCATTTCACAACTTGGGGAAATAAACCTTGAAAACAGAATGGTGCAGTCTTCTACTGTTATTTGAAATAAGGAATGAAGAAAAATTATGTAAGAAAGATCAGTTTGGCTGATTTGTTTTTCTCTTTTGAAAAAGCACTGAAGATTATAAGTAAGGTAGAGGTAGATCTTTCAGACATGACTTACTTTCAAAACTAAGTTAGAAGAGTTTGTGGGGAAAATGTGGTTCCAAGCAAAACAAAATACATAGATAGACTAGGTAGTTTTGAGAGAATAAGGCAATAAATCATATCCCCATAAATAGCACTCAGAATCATGTACCATACAAAGTGACCTAAAGCAGTACAGTGAGAAAACATATTTAGAAAGCATAAAACTCAGAAACCAGACAATTTCAAGAGGGCAAAGAGTGCATAATTTATAAGTGAGGTAAAACTGCAGTGATAGCAATAAAGAAGTGAAAAGTAGAAAACTAGGGTTTTTCATTTTAAAGTTTTCACATAAAGTACAATAACTCTGCTGTCACCAGGGGTGTGGAGGATACAAGCATGACAAGCACACAGCCTTGTGCTGCCTGATAGCAGTTTCTGGTGGGAACTCACTGATATAGGCACAAGAGTAATGCAATGTCCAGTCCAGCAGCTAACTTTCCATTGAAGGTACTTCAGTCATTGTTAATCCTGACATTACCAATGTCATATAGCTCTTGTTTTATCTACCTCAAGATGTTGCATACAGTTTTGCAAAAGACATGGGCAAAAAGAGTTGCTGGTTTTGAAAACAATGGAGTGCAACTCACATGGCATTTTTATGGATAGCTCATTCCCATTTCTTCACAGTAACGTCCATGACAAGTGAAAGGCACAACAAATAAAACCCGGCTGTTTCTGCCTACTTTCATTCTTTTCACTGTTCACACATTCCCCGCTTCACATAGCCCATACTAATATTGCTTTCCAGTTTAGGGTTCAAGTATTTAAAACTTCCTGCTGTAGCTGATCTGTAGCACTTGACATTTTCAGGCTACTTCAGATGCATGTTTGACATGACTTTGAAATAGCAGTGTAATAGGGATGTGAAGAAATCAACTCAACCTGACTCTACCACAACAAGCAGAAGGAAACAGAGTGAGAAAGTTCATGGTTGGAGACAAAGACAGGAAGATCACTTACCAATTATTGTCAGAGGTGAAACATACTCTACCTGAGGAAAATTGATTTACTGCCAATTAGGATAGATTCAGGTAGCAAGGAAAGAAAAGACAGACTTCAAATCAAATCCTTTCCTTCCTGACTGAAACTGGCTGCTTCCATCACAGGAGAGCCTTAGCCTCTCCTCAAGGACCCCTGAAATTCTGTTGTCAATGCCTTGCTTTTTATACCCAGGGCAAAGGCATACCTCACAAGCTTTCTCAATCAGACAAGGCAGGGGTTTGATTCTCTTTTTACAGGTCACACAAAAACAATGCAGCAAGCCAACAGCAAGAAATTGCACCCAGGCATCTCACAAGCTGCCTACATTCCCCAAGCTCCACTATAGCTGTTGAGCTGGAGTAAGTGAACCCCATGGTCCCAGGCTCCTACCATTGCTCCACAATTCTGAGAACCTAAAGAAGCAAAACTATTCCACAGCACATATCTGCAAGAGTAATTGTCTTAACTAAAGCTTAGTGGATTTAATGTTTTTTTATTTAAGCAGCGTACAAAAGGGGCAGGGCATTTCATGTGAGTCCAGAAGAGAAGTTCTCAACGCTCTACCTCCATTTAACACCTTTCAATATTAGCTTGACACTGACAATGCCAACCTAGCTGCACACATCTTTTTCAGTTAACAAAATGCTACTTTTCTTTGTAAGACACCTTTCAAGCTTATCATCTTGTTGGGGGGGAGGGGCGGAAGAGCTTTTATACTAAGGGGGAAAATGGTGCATGCTGGCTACCTAGTAATCACTGCCAGTATGAAAAATAGTAGGAAGCAAAATGCTATGTTGTCAACAGTGTGCAGAGGGGACAAAAGTACAGGCGTGGATGCATTTCAACTACTAGTAGTGCCTGTTTCAGGGAGAAGATGGAGCCTGGGATATCTAGCAGTGAGTTTGTATGATTGACACAACTTTAATTTGCTTTATAACACAACTGCAATTCCTACAGGTTATCATGAGAAACCTCAAGCTAAGCTTTGCTGTGTTGTATTCTTGCAAAAGAGAAAATGAAGTTAGCACTGAGAGTGTGGGTTTGGTGCTCTGAGTTTCCCTCAGAGCAAGGATTTCCTCCTCGCCCTGTTTCCATCTGTGCATTGACTCCTTATAGCATTCAAAGCAGAGAGCAAGATTAGAATGAGATAGAGGTAGAGAGATTTTAGCTCAGTATCACTGATGATTCCCATCACAGTTACTGCCAGCATGAGAGGGAATAATGAATACCACTCAGCTTTTATGTACTGCCACTAATGGTAATGAGGTTTAGGTATCTGAGTGTGTCATGTACCCTCCATGTGAACACTTTATTTTAACCCTTCAGCATTTTCTATTTCAGCCATGATTCCTTTCTCATCACCTCTGATCATAGACATAGCATAGAGATAGCTATAGTTAGGAGTCTGTAAGAAAAGGCTAGCTAATTTACTAGCTTTTTGTTATAAGCAGAGCAATTTCTTCTCCTGGGTAGCATGGCTTTTCCTATGAATCTTTGGCTGAGTCACAGTTTCCAGCAGTGATGTAATTGTTCACTTTCCTCCAGAAGTGGGGGCACTGAGGAACTAAAAGAAGCAGAAATAACATCTACACCTAGTGCCACTCACTGGATTTTCACCCACTCTTCTGCATGCTGGCCAGCCTCTGCATCAGGAGTCATTTGCTGCCAGCCGAGATGAGAGACAGGACCCAAGAGGTTGTCGGTGCTCTCTGACCTGAATGAAGAAGTAGACTTCCAAGCTAGCCCTGCTGCCTTCCACCTATGGCTGAGGAGAAGTGGCAGCAGTCTATATAGCAGTCAAGAAAGATTAAGAGGCAAACAACTGCCTATGAACTTTGTATCCTGATGCATCACCATCAGGCAGCTTTCATCTTTGTGAAGGTCTGTTTGAAACAAAGCCAAGAAGAAAGCTGTTGACAGTTGCTTTTGTATTTTGGCTTAGCACTGAATTAAAAGTCAAGGAAGCAGGAGCAAAGTATTCAAGGAAAGAGCTACTAAATGAGACACTTGTCAACCTAAGTTAATTTCTGGCCTACCCACTTTGACAGCATCTCTTTAATCACATACCAGAACAAGGAGATGATCAGCACCACTGGATTAACATATAATTTATTCTGAAATATTTAACATAGTGTTGTATAACTCTGAGTGATAAAATATAACTATGCCCGAGCCTTTTGGAACATTACATTGCTGTGCTGGAAAGCCCCAAACAAAGTATTTTGACATGAAATGCTTGTGGTGGACTGCAGGGCTTTGACATGGTTATTCCTTCTCTGAGATGGAAGACATGAAGCACAGAAACCAGAACAGCAGCCAGTGCACCAGTATCTTAGTTAAACACTGCATTAGTGCCTTGATAAAACAAAGACCCTGCGAGCAAAAAAAGAGCTCTCAAAGCACATCTTTGGTTTCAGGCAATGTGTGTGATTCACTGGAATGATCTGTGCACAAAGCTTCTAAGTTCTGAACTGTGCTACAAATTTTTCTCTATAAGAATCACTACATCACCAGGTCTCTGCCTTTGCTGACCACTGGTGCACAGGAGGGGCTGGCACACCTCCCTGGGCCAGCGTGGTCACAGCACAGAGAAGGGGCTATTGGAGTTCAGTGATCATCTGGCTAGCATATATTACTTAAAGATCAGGTATCTTGATGGAAGACAGAAGAAAATACAATCAAAAAAATTCTTACTTTCAATAGGAGAGATGACAAAAGAGAACTAGAAATGGTCCCATAAGGAAGAGAAGAGAGAAGGATAGCGTGGGGCTAGGAGCTCACTGCAGACTCTTCAATGGATTAGAAGGGGGTTTAGAGCAGCTCAGGGACCTGCAGTAGTCAAATGAGTTGCCCAGCTCCCTCAACACAGCTGGGCAGTCACAGATGTGGGCAGAAGTGCAGCGCTAGGGAGGAAGTGCCTGGAGAAAGCAGAGCACTCCAGCTATCCAGCCAGGAGCAGGTACTGAGGGAGAACACAGTGTGGGGGGCTCCCACAGTGTATGTGGCCTGTGTTATTGGTCTGGTCCTTTCTGCCTACGTAGGCAGTCAGGCCATTTCCAAAGACATTGCATGACTGTAAAGGCAGATGATACACTTTCTTATTGAAGGTAACATTACGTCATGTAGGAGGTGTGTGGCATAGAAATTATACAAAAGCTTACAACTCTGTCTTGTCTATTTTTTTTACAGAAAGTTGAAATCTTAGTGACCTGGTCAGACTGCAAGATATTCACCTTTTATATCTTAACTGTAACCTCACTGAGAAAAAGGGCCAAGAAGCAATAGAAGAGTATGTGAACTGTTCAACTTTATCAGAGTTTAAGGACTAGATTGGGGGCACATGTCATCCCACACATTTTGATTTACTTGTCAAGCTCATGTTAGGAATTTTGATAACTTTTCATAGATTTTACTGCAGATGTTTTACTAGCTGTTGAAGTACTGTCTGACAGCTAGGTATTTGGGATAGATACTGTAAAAACAATACATGGAACACACCCACAGAGATACACACCCACAGAGATACAGTCTCCCACACTCCTAGAACAACATTTCCTTTCCTCAGCTGAGACTGTCATCTCTCTTGGCAGAGACCCTTTTCACAGCGCACAGTCCATTGTGACTGACATACTGGACTAACTAGGTACAGGCTGAGATTTAATAAAGGAAGGCTGTGACAGCAAAGAACAATCTGGACAGCAGAGACAAGGTGTAGGAAAACAGAAGTTTTCTCAACAGCAGAGAAGGGAATACAGCGGTGGAGGCTCGAGGTTTAAACCCCACCCTAAGAAATCAGTCTTTTTGCTTAGATCTGCGAATGGCATGACCGAGAGGACTGGAATAGCACCTGACCATCAAAAGCTTTACTGGCCAGCAGCGAAAAGCACATTCTGCGTATTCATATATATCATGAAAGAAGACATGGAGGGAAAGGAAAAAAAAAAAAAAAAGCTGAGAACTGTTTGTGTTGACATTTGAAATAGTTAGTCTGTGACAATAAATACCTCCAATATTTACATGATAGAAAGCCTACCCAGATAATTGAGCATAATTTCTTATACAAAGTTTTTGAACCTGCCTTATACTTATTCTTCATTATACATATTACGCATTCATTTGCCCAGCTATAAATAACTACACAGGGCAGGGGGGAGAGGTCTTGAGATCTGAGGTGGGAGAACCTGCACCAAAACCACTCATCAGCCCTGGGAGAGGTACAGAAGGTCTTATTCGAGGAAGCATTTTAATTAATTCTTTTCTGACGGATAAGGAATAAAACTGTCCATCAATCTAAAGACTTCAGTGTAATCATACAAACATTACCTTTTCTTGATGTTTTTTATGTACTGTAAGAAAGCCAATAATGATCATGTGGAGAAAAATAGCAAAATAGAGAGTGACTTAGAGAAGTACCTGGAGAGCAGGTAATGCCATTTTGACAGTGCAATTTGGGATGCCTACAGAGAGTAATTTGGTTCTTTCAGTGATTCAAGCTGCTGTCCCTCAGAGTGGCATAGCACTGTATTAGCATGCTGCACTAGAAAGCACTTAACTCAGGGGAAAATCCATAGCCTGGTGGCCAAACTAAACTCATATATCAAAGACATCCCTGGCTAATTTTTCATCTATAAAAACAAGATAACAAGCCTGTAATTACCCCCATTTCCCTGTCACAACACAAAAGCAAAATTCCTAAGTAAAATAAATATCCCTATTTTGGGCCTGATGCTGTTTCTTTTGTGGTGCAAGGCAAGGAACAGAGTAATCCTCTCCACCTCCAGAGTATTCACAAAGGATGAGGAAATGTCTGCGTTGCTACTGAAGTTGCAAGCAGGAAAACAAGATGAGTTGAATGAACAGGTCCCCATTTTCTCTAAGACAAGAAGCAGCTCCTTCAGAGAAAGAACAGACCTGAAGCCTAGGGTGTTCTTGAAAGGTAGTGCCAAGAGACAGTGCCTGTGTGGCACATCATTAGAGAAGGAGAGGACATTGTCACACATGGAAGACAGTGTTAGCTCCATCATTTCCAGTTCCTGACCACGTTCTGCCTCTTAGGCTGTTTCTGTCTGAAAAAACCTTTAACAGTTTTGCTTCTTTAGCATATCCCACATGAACCCCAATGCTGGGCTTCCTGTGAGCATTTCCAAATGAAACAGATTGCACTAACGTTTATTTTATTATTACATTATCTTCTTATCTTCCTTAATCTAACTGCATCCTTGACATACTATGCAGTTGTTTGCAGGTACTGCAGGTGCAACCATTTCACAGTTTGCAGGTATTTAGTGTTGCTGCACTATACAGGGAAATGCCCCTTCCCAACATCATTAAACAGGATAAGGCACAAGACAGCCAGTTAAGGTCACCTGTGAGAACACAAGCTGTGGGTTATCTCAGAAATAGGTGCAAGAGGAGCTGTTGACTTTCCCCAGAGCCATTTTTCCACTTACACCTATGCCTCATTCTAAGGGTCACCACAGGCATATTCAGTAACATGACATTAACATCACCAACCTGAAATATGATATCATTACAGGTGATATGACCCAGCACTTCATTAGTACTGTCAGCACAGGATGAACGGAGCTGGCTTCAAGAGAGCACACAAGTGAGTGTGGATTATGAGTTTAGAGAACTTTATTCATACCTAAAACAAAACCAAAACAACAAAACACCTCATGAAACACGTACAGAGGTGCTAAGTAAGATGGGAATGGAACTGGAATGTACATGAGGAAGAAAATTAAAGATAAAGAGGCTGGAGGATTGCTACTGATGTGTTCCTCTGACTTTTAGGGGATCAAAGGTACGTTAAAGTAAACGAAACAGGAGACATTTTCTCTGGAATTGACCTTTTCATCACAGGGATCACAAGTATTCTTGGGGAAGAAGCTAGTGGTATGATAGGCAAAGCATGACTAACAGAAAAAGGGAATATAAACCAGGAGAGCAATACCAGAGAAACACAGAGGCAAGACAAAGCATACTCCTGGGAGAAAATATATAACTCTTTTTGAAGGAGAATATCTATTTTCTACTTGCAGTAGCTTGCACCTCTCAAAGGTGTGTCTCGGTTTCCTTTCTTTTTGGATTACACTACCAATTTCAGCCCCAGCTCACAGTGCATACAAAGTGTATGCAAATCAAAGGACACTTTCTCAAGCTTTTGACGGACAGCTCACAGAACAGAAATGTCTGAGGCATCCTGAGAGGTCGGTTTCTTTGTTGTTAACGGATTTAATTTTACTGAGACACCAGCTGTGGATACCCACACAACTGAAGGGTAGAAACACCATTGTCCCCTGGTCAGACCCATTTCCAATGGACAAAAAAAAAAATTCATCTAGTAATTCCTTCATCAAGCTCTAAATGCCATTTGAGCAAAACTTTAGATATAGGTGGATACGTCAATACTGACACTATAGAACTATGCCTGAAGTACTTCTGATTCCCTTTATAAATTACACATTTCACATAATGGAGGCAATCATGCCAACAAACCAACTGAAAAAGCAGGCTAATTTTGGTCATTAAAGAGAACTATCATTATAACTTATTCTGCCTTTTGCAGATTTGATAGAGGACTAATAGCAAGGCACCATGGAAAACTTTCATCATGACACTATCCTTCAAAGTTCTCTTTTTTCCTACCCTAATTAAAATTAAGCTTTAAATTCATAGTAGTTGTTTATAGAAAAAGACATAGAATTAATACACAGTTCCAATCAGTACAGTGGCTACTTTATACTTTTTCAGTCCTTATTGGATTTCAGCATTTAAAATGTTGCAGTATATTTCTTATGAATCAATGTAGAGGTTGCAAGTAAAGTAAATTTTATAATAGACTTATTTAATTCTCTTCTATGCTGCAACCTCATTCATGGGATTATGGGTTTGGTTTTTAACAGGGTTTTATAATTGCCATTATAGGATCTTGCTTCATATCCCAAACTGGCCTGCACTTATTTCACTCTCAAGGTGGTATTTTAGGTTATATATTCAAACAACAAGCCAGCTAATCACAAATTTACAAGACAAGGCAGTAACATTTTTGCAAGAAAAACAGAGCCTTAGGAAATGAGATCAGGTGAAAAAATATCATGTCACTATGGAGAACAAAAATGAGGGATATGATCACAGCCTTCCAAGACAGGAGCAAGGTTGCCTGGGAAAAGAATATGACTTTCTTGAAAAAAGGGAAAAAAAAAAAAAAAAAAAAAAAAACCCCCCAAAAAAAAACCCCAAAACAAAAAAAAAAACCAACAAAACTGGAAGCCAAACAGCTACTTTACAGCAGAATTTGAGGAGGGTTTTAAACATGTCAATGCTAATTTAAAAGGAGACGAGGGGCTAAAGAAGTGATGGCTCTGCTTTTGGCCCATTAAACTCTGCTTGGAAAGCCCTCTTTTGCACAGCATTAGTGTACGCTGTAAGTCTGTAATTATGCAAGAGAACATGTTAATTTTTAATTCAGAATGCTAACCCCTTTTTTCATATACAAACCCTGAATGTCAATGCCTCTCACAGATGACTGCAGGCACCAACAGCACCAAATTCAACTCTTGGTGGGGAAAGCAGCTCTCCCTGGGAGGTGAGAGGCACTGTGCATTGGAAAGTAACTCAACTCCGCAGAAAAACAGCTCTTTTATAAAGCTGTCACCTCCATATCGTGGCAGGCAAATTCCTTTCAAACCCACAGCCTATTAAACCAGAACTGGATGGTCACTGATATTCACAACTTCATCTCAGCATTCCTCTGTCTAGCTGAATTTCTTAACATAACTTCACAAGAAGCTGAATTCCCACATCCCTCACATTCCAGAACAAAAGGAAGGGGCAGGATGAGGAAGTTAACCTAACAGTGCCTAGAGGCCCACACCAAGTGAATGGCGGTCAAATGCTAAGCCCATCTTTCATCCCATCTGACCCCTACAGATGCCTGTAGTCCATGGAGGGACCTGACTTCAGAGCACACTTTAACACAGTCCAGCAACGAATTATTAACTCCAGCGGAAGACACAAAGCATCCGCTCACAGCAATCATAATCCTTCTGTGATGATTAATCAGACTGCAATTACCAATGCTCCTGCTTCTCACAAAATGTCTTTGAATACTCCAACACACAAAGCCCAAAAGGCATCAGGCAGCCATGCACGCTCACACGTATGAAAGCTGAAGCAATCCTGTTGCTTGAACTGTCCCTGAAACAATTCAGGGGTATATTATCAATTATGAATGGTCTAAGAAACCTCAGCCTCCACACACACACACAGAGTGCAAGAATTACACACAGACGTGCACTGCTGGAAGAACGACATACGCAGAATCAAGCCCATATTTCTACAGCAATTCAATCCATGCAGCCACAGAAACCTGCCAGCAGTTCAGAACCCTCCTTTCTCACATTACACACTGTAGCAGAACACATTTCCAGCCTGAAGCCCAACTGGGCTATGGCTCCCACCTTCCTCACCAACAGTGGACAGCAGAAGAGAGATGCATTCATTTCTTACTATGACAAGGGATGCCCCAAAAGGTATCGCCAGCCTTCCTCTGAAAGGCAGGCAGAGCCACCCTGCAAGATGAATGAAGTCTGGGGTCCTCCAACTGCATCCAAACACACAGGAAAGGGGGGAACAACTTGCTCAGCTCTCTGACAAAGGAATCGAGTCAACTCCTCATATTAAACCAAAAGGTACCAAAGGACAACAAACCCCAGTGATGAACCTAAGATGACCTGCTGAATCCTACAATGCACAGGAATGTTTGCTTGGGATGAGACACTAAGCAGTTCCACAATTAGCAACAAAGATGCAGGGCACGGATAGCATTTTAGATTTTCCTTAGTGAAGAAGCTAAATGTGTGTGTTTCCTTTAATTAAAGCTGCCACTTCTGAAGAAAGCAGCACTAGAAGTACTGACCTGCATGGGAAATGAACACCCACAAGCACCATGGTTCAAATCAACCACAGCAGCATATAACTGCTTTGTCAAGACATCCTTGTATTTTTCATAGTTCAAGTACAACTGAAATCAGTACTGGCAGCTTAGTGGGCTTAATTAGAAGTCAGGCCTACTCTATTCAGGTCTTTATGCTGTGCTCATTACATTAATATCCAAGTGCCTTCCAGTCCTGCATTAAGTGACATGACTAACATCTGTCACATGTTGTTTGTTCTCCTCTCCCTTTCCTGAGGGAATGGAAACACAGTGTTCAAGGGGATCATGGAACAGCTAACAACTGGGAAGGGAGAATCCACCAGCCCTGGTTCAGCCTCCTCACACAAAGCACATGCTGGCCATGCCTGCCTGGTTAATAGTTTAACGTCATCATCAGCACCACTGTAATGATCAGGAAGCTGTAGATATTAAAAAGATATGTCAGCATCAAGTCTCCTTCCCGCACATTTCTGCGCAAGACTGACAAAAATCAGAAGAAAACCAAAAATCTGTCCTCTGCAGACCAAATCATCTGTCATTTTATCACTTAGTTTCTCTGCCTGAGTCTCCCTGCCTTGTCATCTTACATTAGCCAATACTGAGGATATAACTTCCAGCAGAGGAAATAAAAGCATCTACCTCTTGAGTTTGACTAAAAAGGAAGATGAAGGCATGAACAACTTATCCTGCCCTTAAATCCCTTTTAAAACACATCACATCTTAAAGGTATAGAGGTTTCACCTGGAATGTCAAAACTAGAAGACAAAAGTCAGTGATTTCACCTCTCCTGATGATGCTCCATATGTACATACCTAACCTTTCTATATAGAGAAGCACTTATATTACCTTGATTCTGAGCTACCTATCACCCAGTCATTCTTCACAAAGACAGTAGCAAGTGTTTGAGATAGCTAGGGAATGGCAAGAGCTAGAAGAAAAAGAACTGTGAGGGACAAAATCTTATTGCTCAGTCAAGACCATGAAGGACTGACAGTGTTACATGTCTGAAGGTCAGCTAACTGCGATTAGGCAGACACTTCGAGTAGAAACAGAAGTCTGGAGAAAGGTCAAACTCCAGAACATAAACTTGGTAGAGATTTGGAAACAATGGGCTGCAGCGGAGGAGACTCTCACCATCACCTTTTCCCTATTTGTCTGTCCAAACCCTCCAAAAATGGAGATAACAGAAGCCCACTGAAAATAGAGTTACAAACTGTTAAGATTAGAAGCAAGGACTTACTGAAGCTGAGCAAGGGGAACATTCATCGCTTTCATTTAATGCAGTGCGCCTAGCCATGCAAAACAGGGATTAGTCTTTTCCAAAAAAAACCACCACCTTTTCAAGTGTATAGATAAAGAGATTCTCAGGAAGAGACAGGAGCTTACTCGGAAAACTATTAAAAGGATAAAGTAACTCTCAAATAGAGGTCACTAGTTCAAACATGACCTGTATCAGTAGTGGCCAAGACTAAAGCATCTAAAGCCTGATCAGTGGTTTAAACTAAACCATGTTATTAATCTTCCTTCAGCTCCTGCTACACAAGTGGCCATTTCACATATTCCCTGCAGAAAGTGACACTGAACTTTCCATCCCAGCCCTGCAGGAGCAGCCAGGGCTGCGGTAGGTACCCAGAGCCCCAGTGCCTGTTCCCACAGTCACTGCAGAAGCGGGATGCACTTGTCCACTTGCTCAAAACAAGTTAGTTCTTTCAGCGATGACTCTCTATCTGGTGTTCTCACCAGCTTCTTGCTGGATACTTATTATCAGCTACTGCCCTTGGAGATTCACTTAGCAGCTATAAACAAGTGTAAAGATCACACTGCAGGTTTTGAGGGCATTACTTTGTGAATTTTCCTGTAAAATCATTTTGCTGATTCATTAATGTCACATAACTTACATGTTGTGGAAAAACAGACCCACCAAATATTATTTATCCTCATCCCCAACACTGATCAGAATAGGCTCCAGCTATCACTAGACCCCTTACAGACTGCAGGCTCAGACACCTGCATTATGAGATGCCCTATTGCAGAAGATCCTTCCAGGAGACTTCCAAAGAGGACAGACAGGATTCCAAGGCATAGATTTCACTAATGAAAAGTGACAAACAATGTTTAGCACTCAGGAGGTAGCACAGCTGCTTTAACTTTAGTCATCGAGCAAAATTTAGGCATCTTCCACCCTTCATTCCAGGGGAATTGCAGCTCTACCCTGCAATAGGAGAGCCATGCTGTGCAATAGCAAACATACAGTGAAACTTCTACCTTCTCACTAGTACTGGGCACACCACCACATGCTACAGATAAGAGTGAGTTTCAGTCAAACCATTCTCCCTGTACTATGCATTAAGCAAACACTTCCTCATGGACCAGCAGTTTCAGTAGCATGGTGATAAAACCAATGCATGTTTTGGTATAAAAATATTAGCTGCTAATCAATTATGATGTAGCATATTATTCAGGCCCTATTACTGAACTAGGGTCTTGCAAGTAACATTAATTCTTATGTATATTTATTGGAAGTAAGGACAAGCTGATAGTAAAATAAAGAATATTTGACTTCCTTTTTAAAGAAAACTTCATTAGTATTTGCTCCAAATAAGATCTTTCAGCTGCTGAAATTTAATACTACCCAAAAAGCATTTTCCTTAGCATCCTCCATTATTAGCAAGGGCCTTTCTCTCAAGTCCACATGTTCTTTCAACAGATTCTCTTTGCTATCCAATTTGAGAGCCTTAGGTGTTAAGGGCTTGAGGAATGCAATCAATTCCTGCCCCTTTCAGGCCTCCTGGGACAGCTATTTTTTCACCCTCCTGTAGAGAGCAAGCTTATCATCTCTTGCAATTGCCAGTATCTAAAAAAAAAAAAAAAAAAGAAAAAAAAAAAAAGTAGAACAGGGCAACTTAAATGGCATTACAATTATTTAAAGTCTATAAGTAGTTGTTGCCACGGTGCTTTAAATTGTTATATGGTAACATCCACTTTTGCCTTTTAAAGCTAAACTCTGATAAGCAGGGACCATCCCATGCAAGAGTCCATGAGAAGTGAATATGAAAGGATACTGTATTCCACAAAAAGATGAGCCAAAAATTCAAAGCAGATTCTTCAGTTCTCTTTCTCATTACAAAAGAGAGGAGACTCATTTTCAAACTGCTTCATCAACTGCCACCCAAACTCAAAATACTTAAAAGTCACCATGAAATTCCACACACTGACCACAACAACTGAATGTGTATGAACTTCAGATGGGAAAGAAGAAAAAAATCTGAATGTGTTTCTCCAGCATCTTTTATGTTTTGGAAAGGAGCTGAGCCATGACAACATCTGCCTTTGCACACAGACATCAGGTTTTGCAAACCACTGAAACAGGGGAATGGAGAATGTCAGATGAGTGGGTAGAGAAACACAAAGCCCAAAACATTCCATAGCAGAAGAAAAACAGTTTTAACAAAAATATCAGCATCAGCTTCATTTGGGTAATTGCATTACACTGATATTTGCTTCAGAGATAGAGCAACTGCTACTACTTCCCAGTGAGAGTAAACTATTTTTGGGGTTTTTTTCGACAAAAATACCACTCTAATTTATTTTAAAAGGGTAGACTCCAACAGGCAATAACCCTACCTTTTTAAAAAAACTTACTATTTAATGGAAAACTTAAATTACAGAAAAGGGACAGCAGCAAGTCTTGGCTAGAAGTCAGAGTGAGAAAGATTAAATAGCACTAGGGACATGAGCCAGAGGGCAAATTCTTGGCTCCTCAGCTTTTGTCAAGTTTCTCCCCGCACTTTTGGTAGAGCAGAATGCTGTTTCAGACTCCCTTTATTTCCAGTACTTGTTTCGAGCTATAATTAACTATTTTAGCTTTTTGTAATTGTTGTTTATCATGGACAGTTGTAACAAACAGCAACACTACTGTTAGAACCAGGTAGCCCAAAGTGTCATTTTCCACCCCAAAAGTGTGTTCATATCACCACCTGAAACCAAAGACATGCATAAAGCAAAGCAAGCTGAATCCTTTTTGTTTTGTGAAGGTTTGCATTTCTGTAAAAGGGAGACAGAAGAGGATGGAGAGACAGCAAACACAAAACTTTAGATGTACCTGAAGGAGCACTGGGTACCTGTGCCAAAGCTATTAGAAAGGAACGGCTTGATGTTAACTGCTGGGTCACTGCAGTGACAAACAATTCTTAGCAATTGTTTCCAGCCCTGTCCACCTTACCAATACAGGAAAGCACCACTGTAATCAGGGCAGCTGATTACAATACTGTCTCTGTACAAAAGCATAAAGCCTTCCACCTTCCATTCCTGTCTCTCCAAAACCTGATGCAGTCTTTTCTACCACCCAAAAAGCAGCACAGTTAGTAGGCACAACTCTGAGACTTGAGCAGAAGGGATCAAGTGGAACACATATCATTAAACAACATAGGAAGCTCTCCTGGGAACCAAGCACAGGTTACTGATAGTGCTGCAGGGATAAGAAAGCAAGCCCCACCTCACCTCTGAGAAGATTTACAAGACAACAGACATGTTTCTATGGGTGGTGCTACTAACATGCAATACACTCCTGAAGCCATCCCTCTAGAAAAAACAGTGACTAGTTTTAAACTCATAAACTGAAGAGTCAGGAACACTGCTGTACATCCCTGAAGGCCTGTCAGCAGCTCAGCAACCACTGGGGATCTCAAAGAAAAAAGGTGGAAAATTTCAAGAGGCACAAACCTCACAACATGAGGATTCCTGCCTGCCTCCCTCTGTCATCTTTCAGAATCTTCTGCTTGTAGGTTCATTTCAGTATTTAAAGGTTGACAAATACAAAATAAGGAAACTCAAGACTTGCATATTTGTATTTTTTTTAATCCAAACCACATTAATACTTTTGGATAGTCAAATTAAGTTATAAAATGCAGGATTTCAACACTCTGGCCCCCAGCCAACATTTTAATGGACATTCAAACACTAACTAAGGAAATGGCTGTGCATTAAGCCTACCAATAAGTCAACAATCAATACTTCAGCATTACAGTAAAAATACAATGCACCCTTTATAACTGCCTCTGGCCTCATCCTTCTTTGTCAAGTTCAGCTACAAATAAAAACCAAATAGTTCCCTGAAGCAAAAAACAAAGTACATATTATTTTATAACCACAAAACTATTATCTTAAATTCTAAACCTAACTGGTCCTCTGAACTGTACAGAAATTTTATTTCAACTGTGTACAGACAGGATAGAAAAGTCATGAATTGAAAGGACACAAGTTCACACACAGAACTAATCCAGCAGGTCAACAGATAAAAGCAGCAAAACAAAAAAACCTCAAACAGCTAAGCCCCAAGCAACTGCAGATTAGGAGCCTGGTTCCAACTTTATCTGCAAAAAGCATCTCAGTCTAAAGAAAACAGGAAAGTCTCCCATCAAAGCACACTGACATTTGGAGTTTAATCCAATTCATAGATTTTTAATTGCTTGCCCAGAGTCAGTTCTGAATGTCCCCTCCCACTACATTCTATCAGTTTGACCAGATGAAGCCAATGGCAAACTCTTCAGAGTACTCAACTTGGACACCCTCAGGAAATCATGAGCATCAGGCAGTATCACTGCAACAGGGCAAATGTTTTGGATTTAGTTAACTCTAGCTGCCCATTCTGAACCATACACATCACACTGAGCAGTGCTATGCCTCTAAACAGCCAAACAGTTTATGGACACTTGGAGCTGCTGCCTACATCTGCAGCAAGGGTCAGAGTAAGCCTGTATTTCAGGAAGAAATGGTGGCAGCCACTGATCCATCCTGAGAAACCCAAATGTAAAAAAAGGAGAACAAAAGCAACCTAATTAATCATTTTTATCCCCACAGCCTAGTCAGCTCAGTACTGAAATGGAACTTCATCATGGAACAGATAAGCCAGCATAATAGCATTGGGTAAACAAGCCAACCACATTCTCCATCTCCTTCTCCAAGTCCGCAAATACACAGAGAAAACAGAGAATGATTGTTTCAAATATCCCTCCACAGATCCCTTACATTTATTTGCTAAAGCTATCTTGCATTCCTAGGGTTTCAGCATAAACAAGCACAGAGAAGAGCTGGGAATTTGAAGACACATTTCGCTGATCTCTTGGAGTGGGAACATCTGCACCTTGAGATGCAGATTGAGCTCTGCAAAAGGACCCAACTCAGCAAATCTAGTGACCAAGGACCAGAAACATTCAAGTCCTTTCCCTGCAGGTACATGGTCCAAGTTCAGCAGCAATAGCCTAGGCCGCACCCCTCAACATTAGGTTTTGCTACTTCATCTCACTTTCTCTACATCAGGCACATCCTAAACAATCTATCTCAAGAGAGAGAAATCACACTACAAAACACTGCTGCTTAAAATGATTATACTGGGTACCACGCAGTAGTGGTATTGAAGTTTTAGCTTATGGCTCTATAATCAACTGCCAGCTTAAAGCGTGCTTGCATGGCCAGAACTACAGCACAGAGCAGTAACTAACAGCAGTCTTAGAACAACTTCAGTGCAGAGAAGTTGAAGATTTCCAGCCCATACTAGTGAGAGCCACTGTATACGCCTTCATGCAAAAAGGGTCTTTTCAGCAGAGCTGCTATTTCTTGTTTCAGGTAGGGACAGACAGTGTAGCACAGGGGCAGTCAAGGGCTCTGCTTCTCAATACTGACAAATCAGAAAGCTACTGATGGGGAGAAACAACCTTGTTTCTTACAAGGTCTGGTATCTGAAGGCCAGTTAAATGCTGTTGTATACTGAACAACAGAGGTCTGAGGAAACACTAGAAAGAAAAACAACCATGAGAACTGGTTACCCTGGATTTGGAGAAGGCTGAGGTTCTTAATGACTTCTTTGTCTCAGTTTTCACTGGCAAACGCTCTGACCACACCACCCAAATCTCAGAAGGCCGATGTGGGGACAGTAAGAATGAAGACCCTCCTCCCACTGCAGGAGAGGATGTGGTTCGAGAGACCAACTTAGGAACCTGAACATACACAAGTCCATGGGACCTGATGAAATCCATCCACGGGTCCCAAAGGAGCTGCAAATGAAGTTGCTACAACAGTGTCCATCAGATTTGAAAAATCATGGCAGTCAGGTGAAGTTCCCAATGACTGGAAAAAGGGAAATATACAGAAGGGGAAAACGGATGAGCTGGAGAACTACAGAGCAGTCAGCCTCACCTCTGTGCCTGGTAAAATCTTGGAGCAGATTCCCCTGGAAAGTATGCTAAAGCATATGAAAAACAAGAAGGTGGTTGGTGACAGCCAGCATGGCTTCACTAAAGCAAAATCCTGCCTGACCAATCTGGTGGCCTTCTATGATGGGGCTATGGAACTGATGGACAGGAGTAGAGCAGCTGATGTCACCTACCTGGACTTGTGCAAAGTGTTCAACACAGTCCTGCATGACATCCTTGTTTCTATATTAGAGAGAAATCAATTTGATAGGTGGACCACTTGGTGGATAAAGAACTGGCTGGATGGCAACACGCAAAGAGTTGTGGTCAGTGGCTCAATGTCCAGCTGGAGACCAGTAACGAGTGGGGTCCCTCAGGGATCGGAGTTGGGACTGGCCTTGTTTAACATCTTTGTCAGTGACATGGACAGTGGGATTGAGTGCGCCCTCAGCAAGTTTGCCGATGACACCAAGCTGGGTGG
>JAOEHY010011571.1:0-15776 GCA_025447955.1 Psilopsiagon aurifrons
CGGCGGAGGGCGAGCGGGACAGGCCCCCGCCCCGCAGCCACTCGGGCCCCGCGGAGCGCGGGCGTGCTCAGAGGGCCGCCGGTCTGCGATGGGGGGATGTGTGCCCCACTTTTAACGGGGAGCTTGAAGTGTATTGTGTCAGTGATGTGGGTTGGTGGCAATGTGGTTGCAGTGCATGCAGGAGGGTTGTACTGGCGTGAAATCCTCACTTGTTTTTTGGCACGCAGTGAAATCATTTATGTCATGCTATGTCCTTCTGTCCGCACAGAAATCTGCTTTATTCTCTTACCACGTGTGAAACGGGTTAACTGACTTTGTGTGTTAACTTCTGTGATAGTCTGTGGCATGGAGTTCAGACTTTACAATAATAGAAGGGCTTATAACTGCAATTGTACTTGTTTCAGTACCTAGAAGGAAAATGCTTTGTGGGAAGCTTCTGATTACTGCTCTTCAGTTGTGTAATGCTTAGATATACATGGTACTTACAGTGCTGAAAGGATCTGGTCTGTTATTCAAGGATTTCACAGGCTAGAAGAGTAGTCCACTGGTTGATTCTGAAAGTCTTCCACTTTTCAGGCACCTGAGGAAGCCTTGTGGGTATGGTAGACTTAGTAAACTTACATGGAAGATTTCTCTAAACTGTATTGATTGTGGGATGCTTATTAGATATCTCTAAAACATGTATTCAAATGCATAATACTGAACTAAGGAATCATGACAAAATATTTATTTGAAGAACTGTGCTAAGTATTTTCCTTAGGAAATACAGTTTTCAGCATGAAGACTTTGTTAGGATACAGTGTATTAAAGATGTGCAAAATCAAGACAAACATCATTCTGGGATGCATAATAGGAGTGTTGTAGGTGTGTGATGACATCTCTTGATAGTTGTGACTGGTCAGTACTGTCTGAGATTTTGGACGCCATAATTCTAGCAGTGTTGCCAGGTAGGTAGGAGATGAGTAGCAAAGGTGATCAAAGATTTAGAAAACGTAACATATGAGAAAATGGTGAAAGAACTGGAATGTTACAGTCTAGGGAAGAAAAGACTGATGAGAGATGTGATAACAATCTTCAACTGTGTAATTGGTTGCTGTAGAGTGGCGGGAAACAAACTGTTCTGCACATTCAGTGGAGATGTAACAAGAACCAGCATGCTGAGCTGCAGCAGGAGAGATTAGGTTAAGCAGTAGGGAAAGTCCTGTCTGATCGCACACGTAATTGGGCGCTGGACTGTCAAGGTAGGTGCAGAATCTCCTTCACTGGAGCTTTTTAAGTTCAGATCTGACGTACATTTGCCAGAAGTGCTTAAGGCAAGGACAACCGTGCCTTTGTACTGTGAGAGACACTACATGATCTCTCCAGGTCCCTTACGAGCTCCAGGGGTGGCAGAGGTTACCAGGAAGCCATACTGTGAACCCACACTCTTGGTCATAATCATGCATATCAGAGAAGTGGCTTTGTAAGGTAAACATGGCTCAGTAATCCGTTTATAATATTTCACTCACCTGCCTAACTTTTATACTAGATTTTATGATTCTTCCTTCTGCTCAAACTGCATTTATAGTTGAAGTGTAGGAGCAGTGGTGGATGATGTGATTAAGAGCATCACATCTTGGTTTGGCACCATCACAACCAGTGAATTGGCTTATTGGTAAATGTTATGAGATTGGAGCCAATTTTCAAAGTGCAGTTCTGCAAACTGTATCACATTGCTCCCTCCCGGTCCTTGGTAATACTGGGGCCTGTCAGACAATCCATGAGGCAAAACTGCTTCAGTTTAATTTGTCTGTATTTTGGCTCTGATTGTAATCTTTGAAATTACTTGGATTATAATTCAGTTCTTAAACATACTTTAAAAAGTGTAGTTTTTGCTACCGCATTAAACATGTTTTTTTTGCCCAGTCCAATTATCAGCTCTGCTGAGATAGATGGCTGGAATGAGAGTGTGTTTTTCTTCACTTACCTTCATTACCCAGAGGTTTTTGCTGCTTTGCTCAAGTTTTATTATTTTAGTGAGTTACTCTTTGTATTGTTATTATCAGTTTACAGATTAGTTACACTTAAGTTTTCTGAACAGTGCTGTTTCATAAGAGTGGGATCAGACAAGGCCTAACTTCTCTTTCTAGGTTACTTGTTAATTTGTGTCCCTGTATTCTGCCTTTACTATTTTAGAGGAGCTTTGAATAGACCTGATTGAAGCTTTCTAGTGTCGCTCTACAAGACAGGCCTTTTTAATGCTGTTAATAATCTGCATTATTGAGATGTCTTTGTTTCTGCCTTTTTTCTCTTTGAGCTGGCACAACCAGAGCTAAGTCCAGTAAATCCCACCACTGGAGACATGATGTTCATGAGACAGCCTCTGCTGCTTCCTCTTCTGCTGCTTCCCTTGCTTCCCATCACATCCATGATAGTGTGGTATCCTAGAGTGCTCAAAGAAACCAAACTACACCTTACAAAATGCATGTTTTGCATTTATTGTTTCTGATGTCAGTTTATTGCCCTATATGTCATTGGAGTTCCTCTGCATCATCTGAAGGGGCACATTTTGTCAGGGCACAGCAGCAGGGGCACCCCGTGGGAGGTCCATTGGGGCAGGGGCTGGCAGCCAGGGCCTGTCCCACCACCCCAGCCAGGAGCAGAGTAGCTGGGGGGCACTGGGGCAGCCTCAGGCCTGGGCATTGGGACCTCCCTGAGGACAGGCTGGGATGTGGGTCTGTGGATGGGTCCAGCTTGGTAGGGTCTGTGACTGGGTAAGGCAGTGGGGAGCTGTAGACCAGCCCTTCTGTGACATCACTAGGTAGGCAGCTGATGGCCTGGGGGGCTGACAAGGGGTTCTGGGCTGTGGGAAGTGGCCAGTAAAGGCCTGTTAGTGCTGTGAGGGCCCTGGCATATTTCAAAGATTCACTGAATGTGTGAAATCTACCCATGAGCACAGTAGTGGTGATTTGAAGTGTCCGAGGATGTAGGCTTTAGGGTGAGCCAACAGGGTCTGGAAGGCAAGCTTTGCCATTTGTCCAGGGGCAGTGGTCCCAAGGAGATTGCTGGAGAGTTTATCTCCCCCAGTTACACAAAACAGCAATGGAGATGTGTATGGCTCAGTGCTCTGTCCTTCTGCAGGATGTCCTTGGCTTGCTTGTGCTGGAGCATGTAGGGTTACAGGGTTTGATGGCCCATGTGCATGTTCTGCCTGGAGAATCCAGTGCATGTCCCTGAGCACAGCAGCAACCACACACATATCCTTGCATTGCAGAAGGCTCCATCAACTGTGGTGTGCTTGTAGGTAGCCAGCTCTACTGGTCTGGAGTTAAATATAGGAGTAAAGCAGAAAATTATTAAGGAGGTTGCTACACCAAGGCAATACATACTGCTTTGTTAAATAAATAAAAAAAAATGCAAAACAATCAAGGCTTGGTGTTTCTTCCCTGCTTTTGCCCATAAAAATAGGCTGGGTACTGCCAAGCTTCTGTGTTGCTTCAATTAGAACTGGACAAGCAATGGAAAAAAACAATATATGGCAGAAGAAAATTCAGACCTTTGGGGGGGTGCGTAAACAGAATGACTTGAAAGACTTTTTTCCTCTGTCTAGTTTCTGGGGTACTGTGAGGCTTACAAAAGAAACTTTTCTAAGTTACCATTAATCTGCACAGACATTGTTTTAAAGCAGCACTGATTGATTTAGCCTTCCAGGGTAGATGTCAGGCACACTATTCATGATTAACAGCAGATAGAAACCAGAGAGATGAGCAGTGTTGAGCGTACTGAATAATATTATGAATGGAAACAAGAGTACGAAGTACATACATGCCAACCTTCTGGAATTTTGTGTGATTTATATTGTTTCAATGTTGGATTGAGTAATTGATCTCTTTATCAGTGTCTTTTATGCTGTAATAAAACAGGATTTAAATAGTGAAAAGTAATAGCTGTTCTAAGTAAAACACACTGGAATGAGACACATTCTGTTATAACTAAGAACATGCAAAAATTGCAGGGAAGTTTGCTTGAACTTGATGTGATGTAAAATAAAACTATCATTTATGCCAGTGGGAGACTTGCATTTTTTCTTCAATTCTCTGTGAGTTCAAAGTAAATGTTAAGATTACTGCATTAGTACATAGAAAACCTAAATTTCTGCCTTTTAGATTAGTACTTTAAGGCCTCTTCACAATTCAGCTTTTTATTCCAGGATTCTTCTTTCTCCCATGATTAGTTCCAGCAGTAGGTTTCTCTGAAGCTCTGGTCTGAGGCATGAGATGCTGAAGTAATAACGAAGAGGGGCTGGAGGCTCTGAGCAGTATAGACAGAAATAAAAACTGATGTGGCAAAATGAGTGGGCTCTGGAAATTGCAGTGGGGAAGGCAAGGAGGGGCTGGGATCCATTGCCGCTCTCCTGGGACAGGAGGGGTTGAGAAGTGTCTGTAAGGGCCATCTGCTTTTGGTAGTGGGGTCCTCTGGGAACTGATGTGGGGAGAGGAATGAGGAGGGCTCAGGGAATTTTTAGAACCGTGAGGATTTGCAGAAGCTTTATGGCAGCAGGAGCTCTCTTACTCCCTCACACTTTTTATCCAGATCAGGTCTCCTCACTATCTTCTCTACTGTCCCATGTGGTGGGTGCCTCTTACCACCTCTGCAGCCATTCATTTTACCTCAAGCTAAGAGTTTTCCTTTTGCTATTCATTAGCCCTTGCCAACTCTCCTTCCCTTTCCAGGCTTTGGGAAAAGGGCTGGGGTCTCAAAGTCATTTGGTCTGGATGTTGGGAAGGTAATAAAGGGAGGTATGAAGAGAGCTAAGTGGAAGACAGCACTTCAGTGAGCTTGAAGAGCATGGTTTGCTTCTCTTGCAGTCCTGTGTGATGTGAGAGAGACATACATCACAGGGGAATGGCAGTGTGCCTCAGGAGTATGTACACTCATCCCTTTGAGGCGGTGGCAGAAGTGCTGTGTAAATAGGAGATGCTGATCAATGGTTTGGGATGTAGCTATGCCATCTCTGTCTGCTTTGGCATAGGTAAAATCTGCTGATAGAAGTGGACTACTTGCTTACCGATGTGCAGGTTTGTGTGTGTGTAGAAGACCTTGAACAAAATGTCGTTATTGAAGCTTTGTATGTTTTAACTGGAAAGTTGAGATCATCTGGGAGGGCTCTAAATGTGTGTGTGTAGACATGGTGTATCTATGGCTGGAGCAACAGTAGCATGCTCTGTATTTACTGATGGGACAAAACTGATACGATTTTATTTTTTTAAAGATTTTTATCTGTGGAACATTCTAGAAGAGCATCTTTATCCAAGTTGTCTCTGAAAAGGGGAAACTGGATAGTTGCAATGAAGAATGTCTTAACTTCTGTGGTTGCAGTGTACATTTACAGTGATACTTGGTTAGCTCATAACATTTTTCTGTGTTTTAAAGACGATTTATTCTACTCAAAGGTCTCTCTCTCTCTTTTTTTTTTTTTTTCTTGGTATTAAGTCAAATTTATCAAATGTATGGTATTGATTTGCATTATCCAAACTGCCAATTATTTTCCCCTTTCTTTTGTGTAAATCTTCAGAGCCATGGTGATGTTAAACATGTTGTAACTTGCCGGGACTCATTTATAACCTACATCAACGGAAAGTGGACACCCCCCCCCCCCGAACTGTAGTTTGAGATTAAGCCTACAATTTTTATAGCATCCCAGCTTGTATTTTCCAAAATATTCTATAAAAATCTGTACTTTCTTCATTAAGTAGAGTTAATGATTTCCAAAAGTGTTTTCTTTTTTTCAATGGAAACTGTTTCAACATATAAAACTGAGTGCAGTTACGGTGATTGGAAGACACATAAGAGTGCTGCAGTTGATATAACAGCAGAGTATGTCTAGGCTCAGCCTTTAACAGACACTTGGAAAGTCTTTGCTTTCAAGAGCACCTTGTGCTTCTTTTGGTCTCAGTAGGTAATTCCAGTTCTCACCCTGTTATGAGTTCCTTAATTCCACAAGAGCTTGCAGTATCTTATGTGGAGAGGTCAAAATAACATTACATAGCTGTATCAAGAGTACAGTTTATTAAAAAAACAGATTATTGAGCTCTTTTTAAAATCTTGTGGTATAACCTGTGCTTCTCTGCATTGCGCCAGCTTCTGTGAGCTGTTGCCAAGCTAGCAGGGGAGCTGCCGGCAAGGGGCCACACAGTTCCATGATGAGCTTTCTTGATTATCAGTGTAATGTGTACGTTTGCGTGAAGGTGTACGAAGTGGTACTTTAATTCTGTTCCTGATATCAGACACTTTAAAAGTTCAAATTATAGGTGCAATTAGAAAAGTACCTGCTGCCTTCAGTGTTTCAAATGTAGAAATTTACTTTTCTTAGTCTTTTAACCACCTGGGATATCCTGAATATCTCTGTTGGAGCTCTGGTTGAGACAGACTATTGGACAGAGATCTAAGCAAGCCTGTTTCAGTATATGTCTTTTCCTTTAAATGCAGCTCTCTTTGACCAGATCAGCATGTTCCTGCTTACTTGCTCTTGGGATCTAACCCTGGTTTCCTATTATTTTCCCTTTCCTCACTGCAAGCAGAGAAGATGATAGAATATTCCCAGTTAAATAAGAAGGCAGAGGAGAAAACAAACACTGTAAGCATTGTTGCAATGTCCTGTGTGAAGAGGGCTCAGGTCATCTATGCAGTAACTTAAATAGTGGGTGAATTATGCAGAATATGACTTGAAATTGGGAATGGACCATTACTGGACTGTTAGTGTTGTGAATTCAGCCCTTCCTTGGCTGTGGGAAATGTTTCAAAACAGAAAAGCACTTTGTGGGAAGTGTCTCTCTGAGATTAGACTTTATGCCCAATTCAAAACCCCAGGGGGAAAGTTATATAATACTGAAGTTCCATTTACTTAGAGGACTGATTACTTATGGGAGGAGGACATGGAAGTCTCCACCTCTTAGAATCTTGGCCTTGATAGTACAGGACTTTAAGATAAAGTAGGTCGTTCCTGGAAGTATGTAAGTCGAACTGAATGTTAGCGTTTTGGTGAGGAGCTGTGTGCCTCTTTTCCCAAGTGGAATGGTATCTAGACAGATACTAGATACTAGACAGTTGTCACATTTTGTTTAAAATGTTTCCATTAGGAGGGAGTGGAACTGGGCAGGCAGAAGTGAGAGAACTTTTGAGATATACCATGAGATTCACCATGAGCTCATAAGATAGAACAGTGTGGAAAAATACAGCTAAGAACACTGGAGCTATGTAAAGAGTGGAGCCTTTCATCGAACCTTCAGCCAAAGGAAACTTTAGGTGGAGATGCAAAACCAAAAGGTGCTCATATGTTGAGGGGAATTTTCAGAGACAAGCCCCATAGTTATCTTCCTTACCAGAAGAAAGTGGAAACTCTCACCTACTGAAAAGAAGTTTTTGTCTTTCAGAAACTGTCACTTTCAGAGAAAACAAGGATCAAATGGCAACCATAAGCGAACCAACCAAATACATTAAATAGCTTTTTGAATAGCTCTGGCTGGAAGTGGAAAGAAAAAGAACAGGAAAATAATGGCAATTAAGAGATCTGGAGGAGGTTTTTCCTATCCCTTAAATGCAAAATTTAGAATCCTTCAGGTCACACTTAGAATTGCACAAATCATGAAAAATCACTGATGATAAAACTTGTCTAAATGCTGTCAGTGTATTAAACCATGAGAAATACACTCTTGCAGTATCATAGAAGATAAAATGATACAAGGGTTTGCTTTTTACTGCCATAGAAAAGAATGAGTGATGGGGGAAGGAAGGTTCGCTGAATAGGGATAACAGTGATTTAGGGTTTTTTTAAGGCCCTAGACAATGGAGTTTCATGTTTGTTATTCCCTAATGAATTTCAAATGAGGAGAAAGGAATGTAATTGTTTGCCCCTGTGATTAAGTCCATTTGCTGTGCAAAGAGGCCCACATGGTCATGGTGTGCTCATGACTCAGCTGAAACGAACGTTGACAAATTTTGCCAAAAGAGGGGGGATAAGCCAGGGCGCAGAAGATTTCATTAAGAAGCTCAAAAGAGAGAACAGCTGCACCCAATTTTCAGAAGCACATACTTGTCTTCGAGGAAGCCAAACAGTACCAAGAAAAAAGCTTAATTTTTATTTCCTGAAGACTAAAGGCATTCCATTTATTTTATCTCATATTTTCTTTTCTGATCTGATTTAAGCAAGGTATTTGCCCTCAGAAGAGGTGTTTCTTGCAAAAGAGAATTTCTTCTTTGTATATGCGTAAGTGTACCTGCTTATGCCAAGTACTCACTATAGGTAACCAGAAGTTCATGGTTTGATGGTACCTGAAGTAGCAAGAAAAAGGCGTTCAGCAAAACTGCCTTGGAGCTGTCCAGTCCAGGCCATTTCCTTTGCAAAAGTTATGGTCATCTGCACAAGATCTGATTCTCTGTGCTCCTTGTTACTTGACCACGTGCAGTTTTGGATTAGTTTCCTGGTTCGCTCTATCTGAATTTAAATCGAGCTGGGGTAATAGGTGTCTTCTCCTCCTGCAGAATTATTTATAGGATGTGTTTGGAAAGTTGGGCAACTTCAGGCAATGAAATCCTGCTCAGAAATCAAAGTGATATGAAGGTTCTGTTACATGGTGATTTCATCCTGGAAACTCCACTCCACCAGCACCGTAATAGAACTCAGGCATGGAAGATCGACACCTTCTGTAAATATATAGTCACTTTTAATCATTAGCGTATTTTCTTGTTTGATTAAAGAGGAGTCATCCTTTCTTTCCTGAAAATGGGTAGGCAAAGAAGTAGAGAATATTTTGATACTGTGGAAAATATTAATAATTCATAATGCATAATGCATATGGCTTTGAGCAATAGTGTACTCAGTATCTTCTTTAGGGTTTTGCTGTGCAAGATGTCTCTGAGCAGAGCTGAAGAAGTGTCTTTCTGAGACTCACTCAGTGATGTTGCGTAGCACTGATGGACAAGACTTGCTCAGTAAAGGCTGTGCCTTACTCCAGTCTATCCTTCACTACTAGGAGGTTGACATACACTACCGAGGGTTCCGTATCTATTAGTTGTACCCTATTCTTACCTCCTAGCTTACTAGAGGACTGAAATATAGAAATAAAGCTTTCATGAAATTTTGAACCTGGCTTTTTTTAATTCATGTTAGTTAAGTCTACAAAAACTTTGTCTATGAAGGAAACTCCACAGACAGGGAACATCATATATATGAGGGAATATGTTTAGAAGCTCTTCAGCTAGATACATTTTGATCTCTTCTTTTGTGTATGTTGTTTAACAGATTTATTGCTATATGTTGGATAAGTTGGTTGTGAAACAATCTTTTCTTAATATTTTTTTTTAATTTATCTTGTTCTGTGTTTGTTTAATGGTTGCTCATGTTGCAGACTGACAATATTTTTGGCAGTTTATGAATCCCACAATTTAGAAGTTTCTAATGACACTATAAAAATGAACATGAGTCTCGTGTATCATGGAGGGCAAATATGAATGAAATGATTTTATGTTGGTGCTTCATAGCATAAATGCAGGCATTGAATTCTGATGAATCTGGAGGTTTTGTTTGTACTATGACAAGCATTACCAACACCTCATTTTGTAACTAACTACTTTGCACTGAGTATTTAAAAATTAACTGGAGGGAAAAAAAAGTAAAAAACTTGCTATTATTATCTCCAGTATCTTTAGTGTTCTGGTGAGAAATGGTCAAGCTCTTAGGAATGCTTACAAAAGGTTAAGTATTGGATACAATTAAAAAGGATCACTTCCAAAAGGGAGGCTGCAGAATACCATGGTCTAAAGAATTTGTGCTAGTAATGCTTTTAAACCATGACTTTTCATTTACTGTAAGAAATACAAATTTGAACTGACATTTATCAGATGAATTTATCTCTGCAAGCCTTCTTTATATGAAGTCACAAAGATTGCATGCATGGTGCTTTTGTCCAGCTTTGATCCCTAGCTTTAAGTGCCAGAATAAACCCTGGAAACACTGTGCTTGCTCTGAAATAGTGCAAGTGATGCTCAAGATTTTGTGTTCTTGGTAAGACTGAGTTTATTAGAATTCACTCGTCTATCTGAACAAAGAAACAAACCCCAGATCTACCCATTTTTCTAAGAGTACCAGTTTGACACTTGAAAAAGAAAAAGCCCATCTCAACTTGAATAACTCTGGATTATGTCTGAAAGTACATCTGGCATCTTCAGAAATGTCAAATTTCTGGCATGAATAATAGCATTGTGTTCCTGGCACTTTTTTGAAAACCATGTATTAAAAGTTATGATAATGTAAAATGTGCCTTTTTTTTAAATTTGCGGGTCTTCTCTGAAAGGTAAGTTATACACCCCTTTATGCAAGAAAGTAACTTAAGTAAAGGTGGCTGATTCAGAAGTGTGATAGTCCTGAATTAATAACAAATTCTAGGTCAACTATTGTAAAAAAGAAATAAAGGGCAGAACTATTTGCTCTTCTGAACAGAAAATTTTAAAGTGTAATGACATGAGGGAGACAGAATGGGAAAGTCTTCAGCTATTTACTGTATGTGGTATAATACTGTAAAATATATAATTTATCAGAATATTCTGAGGTAGCATGCTCTTTATGCAAAGTAATATTTAATTATTGCTCAAAAGAGGGGGAAAATTGCCTTGTTTATGCTAGTTCCCTGGTGGAAACCTAGAAGGTGTGTGAGTGATGAATGCTTATGACTGGGATCACTGCTGAGTATAGTAGCAAATCTCATCTCTGGGGCCCAGATGACTCTCTGACCCACATGTTGAAGATTCCTTCATAGCCATAGAGTGGGAGGAAAGAATTTACCATCTTCCCATGTGCTGTAGCTGGCAAGATGGAACACGATGCTGCCTTCCACCCCCACTCCATCCTTGCGGCTCCAGGTTGTGGGGAATTGTCTGCAACAGCTGAGGAATAATTTTTTTGCAGTTTGGAACATTGAGATTTCTGAGAATTTCCAAGTGCATAACAAACTTGCATGACTGTGACTGTTGTAATTGTAAAAACAAACACCTCTTAGACTTTAGTGTAGTCCTCATGGCATCCTGGAGATTTGGAGTTATACTCCTATTGTACTATTAAATCCTGAAAGTCTGAATGCTGAACAAATGGTCTATAGCACAGATTGTCTGTGGCAAGAGAAAATAAAAAAGGTCTTGGGGGTAAATGGTTATAGCAGTATTACAGGGCCCAGGGGCTTTTTCATAGGGAAAGGTGAGATGGTACTTAAGGTTCTGATAGCTTAGTAGTAGAAGAAGGTTCTGATAGCTTAGTAGTAGGAGAATTACTCCTCAGTATCACCAACTGTATGGCTCAACATAAAACAAGAATGTGATAGCTAGGTAGTTATGATACAGATAAAGAGCTATGTATCCAACTATGAAGTGTCATATGTGAAAACTCAAGCATAGAAAGACATGTTGGGAACATTTTTAACACACTAGTGCAAACATTGACTCCTAAACAACAAAAGAGAAGAGCTAGAGTTACTCATGAAAGGGTGAAATCCACCGATATGTGTTGAAAAATCACAGGCAATAAGAGGCCACTTTGAAAGTTGAAAGCTGAAGAGCTGGTAGATGTCATTGCTGACTTCAAACTGGAAGATACCTGATAGGCATCTAGCAGGCAGGAATACAGCTACATATTCTGTGTGCATGATGGGGGAGAGTAGCTGCTGGGTGTACTCTAAATACCTAAACTTTGTCTCCTGGTTTCTTGCCTGTCTGCTGGTTTTGTTACCAAGAGGAAAGGGGTAGCAGTGGAGTCCCCTGAAGCCCCATTCTGTCCTCTGTGGTAGGGGTGCTGGAACTAGATGAACTTTAAAGTTCTTTCCCACCCAAACCATTCTATGATTCTATAGTAGTACTAATGGTCTTGATCCATTGTACTTGATGCTGGGATCCAAACCTGTCTGAAGGACAAACAAGGCAAATAAAAGAAAAAGATAAGACAGAAAATATAACTTCTGGTTTTGAAGTTATGTTTTGTTGGCCCTTACTTGCATGAGGCAAACAGAGCCCATAGGCTTTCCTTCTTTCCTTCACTTAGCAAAAATTTTAAATCACCTCTTGTGTATTTCTTAGTGCTGCTCCCTTGTTTTCACAGCAGCTGTTGCAGTCATTGCATTGCAAAGTAACGTCTTAGCTAAGCCAGCCCTACCCTCACTATTTTAAAAAGTGGAGAACAAAAATAAAAAGATGGAAAGAAAATAAAGGTTAGGGGAATAGAAAGAAGCAAGTGAGGAGTTTCTGGTGGAAATATGTATCTCGCATGTCAGGACCTAGCGCTGAAAGGGTTTCATAATCATGGGCTGGCTTGCTTTTCTCAAGACTGTGAGCCCCCAGCAGTAAAGGATGAGCAATTCTGTTTATCTCTGGTCAACTAGTCTTCGAATTGCATTAGAAATTCTTATTTGGATTGGTTCCATTTTACGTTGCCTTTATGCCTCTTTCTATGAACATTTGTTAGAGATTGTTGTAGCTTTCTCTCAGGCTTGAGCCAATTTCTATGGTGCTTTAATTGATAAATTGTATATAATTGTATGTAATTATAATTATGATATATAATTTCCAGTTATTGCATTACATGCCACAATGTCTGTTTTCCTTCTGTTTACTAACAGTTGTCACTGGCCCAATTGGAGTCTACATTTCTTTGCTCAGACAAAAATGGTCTCCCAAACTATTGCTCAGGGTAGTGATTTATATTAAATCATTTTTTGTTTCCCACTTTGGTAACATAGATATGTATACATGTGAGCACTCAAAATTTAAACATTTTGATTTCCTGTCAAGCTAAGTTCAAACATCTCTTATGCAGGATGCTATTATTGTGTGCTAGGTTAATTTCAGTTGTACAATTTGAGTGTCAGATGTTATCATATTGATTAGCTGTTTTGTTTTCCTTGGGTCTGTCCAAACAGGGGAAATTCTATGGAAACTCAAGTTGCTTGATAAAGAGAGAAAAAACAGCATGGGCTTTTCACAGATGGAATGAAATCGTGGTTTCCAGGGAGACCTCAAATTCATTTGTTGCAGGCAGAATGCTGAGCTGCCAACTGTGCTTGCTTACATAAGTTGCCCATCCTATGTTGTTTTCCAATCAGTCCAGCGCTGTGGTAAGCCTCCTTTTTCTTTAACTTATAATAACTAATTGCTGGCACCTGGCACAGCATCCTCTTGGAATGTGAATAAATCCAACAAAGTGCAAAGTGCCAGAATAAATTTGATTTAAAAATACAAGCTTTCTGTGACTTCAGATCTTGGACCATGAAGAGCAAATTTCTCTTCTGTAGACTGGAGGAGTCTGTGGGCTTGCTGTTCTTTACTGAATCATGTGAAAAATAAACAGTCGGGTCATGCCACTTAAGAGGGTTCTTTGCTTTCAGAAATATGCGTCTTCTTGCTTGGGTTATGACATATATTCAGCTGCTTACTTTGGTCTTTGAAGTACAGCATCAAAGTTGGTTTAAAGCCTTTATAGAGTTGATACAAAGCCTTCTTCCTGAAATCTGATGAAAATATGTAATTTCTTTAATCATCTCTGCTCCTTTATATGATCTGCATAAAGTATTATGCAGATTATATTATGCAGATTATTATATAATTATTATATAATCTGCATACTACTTTATGCAGAGTATGTATATAAACTATAAATATGTAAACTTAACATGCAGTACTGATTCCTGTGGGTTTATTTTGTTTATATTGAGTACCTTTAATAGTGGAAATTGTAATAATGTTGCAGAATAGTTTCATTTAAACTACCAGTCCTATTTTATTTTATTTTAATTTAATTTTATTTTATTTTACTTATCCCTAAAATGTCTTTAGGAGTGAAGTTCAAAGTGGTTTGCTTTGTCAATAGTTTGGGCAGTACTCTTTTGAATACCAAGTCAGCCATTTTTAATGAGAGATTTAGTTTGTGGCTGTGGCACAAAGGAGTGAAATACCAAACATAAACTTGAAGTGGTTGTTAGTGCCTTTATTGAGTTTTGGGTGAGAAATACAAAATCCATGTTTGAGCAGCAGGAACATGCTTGAGGGACCACAGATGTATATGCAGAGACAGGTGAGACTGATTTTTGAAAATGTAGTCAAGATGTGGTACTTCTGTTTCTCTGAGGTCTCAAGTATTCATTCACTTTCTGTTGGTGCTTGAACTTTCTCCTTCAGCTAACCCAGGTCGCTTTGCCGTTCACCCTGCATAGCTCCCATCACTGCAGCTGTGGATTTGATATCCTCACTTACTCAGCTACAATAGGTCTTTGCCTGCATCTGCTCTTACTGTTTTTGATGTGTTTCTACAGCTGTGTGGAGATCTCTGTTCTTTAGTCTGTCTATCAGCTTTTAGATAGAGCTGTCTATAAGCTCTTAGACTTTTAGAGATAGGGGAAACACAGCTCTGCCTCTTACCCTTGCCACTGTTGCAAAAAGAAAAACATCAAAAGTGATGGAAAAAGGAATGGGGAGCCCAAGCAAAAATCCCATTAGCCTTTTCTGCTTAAGGGAGTCCAGGCAATACTTTTGGCTTGATTTCAGGATTAAGCAATAAAATACATCAAACTGTGCTCTATGTACTTTGTATAGCCGTGTATTCTTAAGTAGTCAAGAACGGAATAATTTTACAATTACTTTTCATTTGTTGTACTAGTACTGAGTATTAAAAAAAAAGAAAAAAACCACCTCACGATATGTGTAATTAAACACATGATTTTCTTTCTTGACCCCTCTTAATAAAAGCTCATTTGAACTACTCTGCAATCATATATTTAATGTTGTAGAACATTCCTGGTATGAATGTGATTATGCTGGTGATTATGCCAACATAGTTAATTCCAACATAGAAACAGAAAGAAATGGTATGGGAAATACTAATGTGCTTGTCACTGCTGGAGATTTCATCTATCTGTATACAATCTTGTATTTATGTATGTGTATATATATGCGTATGTGTGAACTGAGCCTAAATTAACAGTGTCTTTGTAACCCTACCCTTCCCAAGAAATGTTGTTATTCTTTTAAATGTTTCAAAGTATAATAACCTCACCACTCATGCCCACCAAGAAAAATAAATGAAGAGGAAACATATGTGGAAAACAAGAATGCAGAATGGGACTGAAATCCAAGTGAAATAAATACAGACTCGCATGTATTACTTGATAAAAGTAATTGTCTTGAAGTAACCTTGTAGACTTTTTGGATGCTTAGGACTGATGGTATAAGTTAGGAATAAACAGTTAAATTGCCCTAACATTTTATTTGTAAAACCTGTTAATTTTGAAAACAGAGAGAACAAATATAAGAAGGTGGTACAGTATTGCATTGTTTTTCCACATTATTCAATGTATATAAATCAAGATTTTCAGGACTGCTTTTCTCTTGCTGTGCAGTTCCTATAGTATTGCGTAAGTTATAGGAATGCGAACTGTCTCCTGTATGTCCTTTCAATCAGTTGTAGTGTTTTAATATTTATTTTTTTGTAGGCCAAACCTAATGGTTGAATTAAGAGATGTTTATGCAATGATGTAATAGGAAAGAAGTGTTAATTTATATATGGAAGGTGAGATATTAACCTTTGGTCTGGTTATTTTCTCAGAATGCTGGAAGAGGTTAAAATCATACCCTTCCTGGCTTTCTTCATAGGCAGTAACTAGCGATGGGAAGAAGTGAAAGAACTCATCCTTTCAGTATTTATCTTCCATGTGGTTCTTCAGAAAGAAATCTTTATGCAGCAGAGAAGCCAGAGTTTCCAGAGA